>MCFE01000280.1:0-103820 GCA_002104905.1 Basidiobolus meristosporus CBS 931.73 | reverse complement strand
AGACCTTTTACTCAGTTGCAACTGCTGTGGTGAAAGGGTATATATATGATGACCCTGTTGGACTGCCATATTGACAGTGGCTCAGAGATTTGTGTTATGCCACTAGACTTCTGGAAGACACTTAGAAGCAAGAGCTTACTGCCTGTTGATAGAGATATTGGGATGGAACATGGACTGATGCAAACTCAGGATCTAGTCCACTCTACGGTGTAGTGCACAAGTTCCCTATTGAGGGTACAAGGAATCAAGGTCTGGCTTCCCCTCTTCATCTGCCAGAAGGCAAACTTTGACCTTCTGCTAGGTAGACCATGGGAAACCAGTACTAAGGCTACAACTACCAACTATTCCGATGGGTCAGTATGGTACACCATACAAGGATCCAATCCAGGACTACAGTCAACCTTCTGTGGTGTAACACCCAACAATAAGAGGACACATACTGCTTGCCAGAAGGCACATCTTGTTATGGAAGAAGATGAAGAGCCGGACAATATACACCCCAACATTTGGAGCTGCTCATTAGGTATACAGGAGCAAACAGCTATGGTTCAAACAAAATACAAGACAGTAGAACAGAAGATTAGACCATCACTTACCCCATTGACTGATGGATCTTGACCTGCTGATTACATTAGACCACCAGAAGAAACACCAGAAGATATACGACTTACACCTGAGAGACTTAAGCAACTTATCATTGGTGATGGAAACCTAACACCAGAGGAGATACTATTATTTAAGGAGACCTTGAAAAGGCATGATAAGGTCTTCTCATATAATGACAAGGAGATGGGACTCTTAAAGACATTGGTTGAAAAACCCATCAAGATTCATACAGTGCCCCACACACCCTGGTCATATAAGCCTTACCCACTGCCCAGAGGACTCCAAGCTGATGTGCATGACCTACTTAAGAAGAAGATAGAAGCTGGTATCCTAGAACCATGCCATGGGCCCTATGCTAACAGATGGTTTGTGACCAAAAAGAAGAATGGAAAGCTCCGATTCATTCAAGACATGCAACCTGCAAATGCTGTCACTATCAGAGATGCTTCTATACCTCCATCTATTGATGACTTTGCAGAAAGCTTTAGTGGCCACTCCATCTACTCAACATATGATCTCTACTCAGGATATGACCAGATCCCCCTTGATGAGACATCAAGAGATATGTTTGCACTACAGACACCATTTGGACTGTTAAGGATGACAAGACTCAGTCAAGGGGCTACAAACTCCGTGGCTCAGTTCCAGAGATGCATGGTAAATGTGCTGTATCAGTTTATACCTGAGAAACTTGCTGTCTTTGTGGACAACATAGGCATCAAAGGATCAAAATTCCAGGACACCACTGAAGTTATGCCTGGAGTAAGAAAGTTTGTCTATGACCATATTGCAGACAATGATGCCATATTAGGAGCCATTGAAGAAGCTGGACTCACCATCAGTGGTGAGAAAAGCAGCTTTGGTGTATCAGAGATATCCATTGTTGGACAAAAATGCAACACCTTTGGTTGCTCACCTGGAGATTCCAAGACACAAAAGATATGCAACTGGCCTACCCCCACAAATCTAACACAAGCTCGTGGCTTTGTGGCAGCTTGTGGGTTCTTTAGGATCTGGATCCCAAGATTTTCTGAGATAGCAGAACCAATCTACCGACTACAGAGAAAGAATACCCCATTTATCTGGGGAGAAGAGCAAGAAGAAGCCATGCAATTACTGAAAGAGGCCTTAGTATCTCCACCAGTTCTAAGACCTCTTGACTATCAAAACACAAAATGCCCACCTATTTTGACAGTGGATGCAAGCCCTATAGGAGCTGGAGCACTACTTGGACAAGATGATGAAGATGGCAACCGCTATGCCTGCAGATATGAGAGCTGCCTATTCTCTCCTAGAGAACAAAGATACTCACAGATTAAGAGAGAACTACTAGGAGTTGTGAAGATGCTGAGGAAACTGAAGTCACAACTCTATATGACACATTTTATCCTGGAGACAGATGCCAAGCCACTTATAGGAATGATCAACAAGCCTGACCTATCTGATGATGCCACAAACCAATGGATGGCATGGCTGAAAATGTTTGACTTTGAGGTCAGACATATCCCTGGCAAGACAAATGTTGTGGCTGATGCACTCTCCAGGAAGGGACCACAATTATTTGAAGACTTGGACCCTCACTTTGATGATATTATTGATGCAGAGATCCAACAGATTGCCATCAAAGACCAAGAGAGAACTACCTGGAGTCTGATCAAGGAATATCTAAGGACACTTAAGAAACCTAGTTGGATGGATATTCAGGAGTTTAGAAAACTCAGGAAGAAGGCACACCACTACTATCTTAAAGATGATCTTCTCTTTAAGCGAGTGAAACCTGGACTTATGCCAAGAAGAGTAGTCACTACCCCTCAAGAGCAGCTGAACATCATGACAAGTATCCACCAAGGAGAACCAGGAGGACATAGAGGACGAGAAGCCACATACAATACTACAGCTCAGAGGTACTACTGGGAAAACATGTACTATGATATCCAACACTTTGTTGAGTCATGTGTAGCCTGCCAGAAGAGATCCTCCAAGCGTTATGAAGAACCACTGCATCCTACTTACACAGTCTGTCTATGGCAAAAGGTTGGTATTGACCTTGTCCACATGCCAACAGCTGGATCAAAAAAGTACCTGATTGTTGCTAGAGATGACCTTAGTGGATGGGCAGAGGCTTGAGCCTTGCCCAACAACAAGAGCCATACCATATGGAGATTTATACTTGAAGACATCATCTGCAGATTTGGCTGCATCTGACAGTTTGTTGCTGACAGAGGAGAGATGACATCCCAAATGATCCAGGAGTTGTGCTCAAAGTACAAGATACACATTGCTTTTACAACAGCTTACCACCCTCAAGCCAATGGAATGATAGAGAGAGGACATGGACCATTGGTGAACTCTCTCGTCAAGACCTGTGAGAATAACACAACACTGTGGCCACAGCAATTACATCTAGCACTCTGGGCAGATAGAATTACTACTAAGAGGACAACTGGATTATTGCCATTCAAGCTACTCTATGGACATGACTGCATACTACCAGTTGAGTTAAACACAGTCACTTGGAACTCATTGAATTGGAGATCCAAGATGCAGACTGAAGACCTCCTTGCAACACGCATACAGCAACTTGATCACCATGACTTGAATATCAGCAGAGCTGCTGAACAACTTAAGGATACACGACTAAAGAACAAGGTGCCCTTTGACAAATCACGCCCAACAAGACCAAAACCACTATCACTAGGAGACCCAGTATTACTCTACAATTCTACCTTGGACAAGCAATGGAGTCGGAAGTTTGACAACAAATGGACTGGCCCCTACCTCATTTCCAAAGTGATTGGAAATGGAAGTTATTACATATCTGAGCTTGACAACACCCAGTTGAGAGCACCAGTTGCTGGAAATCGACTTAAGTTATTCAAGCATAGGAATTTTGCACATCAAGATTAGTTTGCTTTGACCCAAGTTCAAAGCTGAGAGGGGGGTGGATGTAGTGGGGTGACAGTGACACCCACTGACAGATGTGCTCATTCCCTTATTTTCTACTTCCCTATATCTCTACTACACTTATTTTAGTTTTATCCCATTTGTCTTACCCAATCAGTACTATCCCATAAGCCGGTTGACTATCACACCTGCTTACCTTATTGCATAAGTTAACCCTCACTTTATGTAAGATTACTAGCTATAAGTACTTCTATATTAGGCAAGTACCTGCGCCAGTACCCGTGACACATGATCAGCCCGTGTCACCATCCCTACCATTTCCATACCATATATGGTATCCCCATGTTACACAGGTTTCAGAATACTGATTCCTGATTGGTTGGATGTGCTGTGCCTCTTAGAACCTTCCGGCACCTACTTAGAACATTCTTAGGTCATTCTAATGTCATTAAGATTTCTATTGATCTCTGGAACCTTCTGGAACACCATGATTAGTAATCACTTGGCCAGTGAGAAAAGTATATAAGGGAGGCTATCCCTCAACAATAAATGATCATCCCTTTTATCAATATACCAACTTGTTGATTAGTGTGATCACTGCTACCTGCTGCTACCTGAACTTCCAACCCTAGACCACAGGACACTCCCAGGAAACCGCGCTGACAGCCAACTGACCTTGGAGGCACTACTTGTGAGGAATACTCAGAGTAGGTATCTTTTATTATATTTGATTCTTTCCCAAGTTTGTTCTTGTACAGGCAAAGATACTTTTCTGTCTTTGTAACTATTGACCAAAGCTGCATTCTTATCAAGTCCCTGCTGGTGGAGTTTACAGTTGTTTTGACTTTGGAAGCTTTAGTACATTGTCATCTCAAAGGACGCTGAACCCAGCACATACTTTTGTTAAGACGCCAACTAAGTTGGGGATTGTAGCTCAATAGTTTTCCCTTGACAAGCTTGTGGCTTTATTCCCCTTCACATTAGATTAGAGACAGAACCCAAGTATTCCTAGCAAGCTTTTGCCAGAGGTTATCGCACCCAGTGAACACCCCACACACAAAACACTTGAGAAGTGTTGGACGTATCTCTCCCTTGGACTTATACACCACCACACCGGCACCTACTTAGAACATTCTTAGGTCATTCTGATGTCATTAAGACTTCTATTTGATATCCAGAACCTTCTGGAACACCATGATTAGTAATCACTTAGCCAGTAAGAAAAGTATATAAGGGAGGCTATCCCCAACAATTAATCATCATCCCTTTTATCAATATACCAACTTGTTGATTAGTGTGATCACTGCTACCTGCTGCTACCTGAACTTCCAACCCTAGACCACAGGACACTCCCAGGAAACCGTGCCAACAGCCAACTGACCTTGGAGGCACTACTTGTGAGGAATACTCAGAGTAGGTATCTTTTATTATATTTGATTCTTTCCCAAGTTTGTTCTTGTACAGGCAAAGATACTTTTCTGTCTTTGTAACTATTGACCACAGCTGCATTCTTATCAAGTCCCTGCTGGTGGAGTTTACAGTTGTTTTGACTGTGGAAGCTTTGGTACATTGTCATCTCAAGGGATGCTGAACCCAGCACATACTTTTGTTAAGATGCCAACTAAGTTGGGGATTGTAGCTCAATAGTTTTCCCTTGACAAGCTTGTGGCTTTATTCCCCTTCACATTAGATTAGAGACAGAACCCAAGTATTCCTAGCAAGCTTTTGCCAGAGGTTATTGCACCCAGTGAACACCCCACACACAAAATACTTGAGAAGTGTTGGACGTATCTCTCCCTTGGACTTATACACCACCACAACGCCACTTCTCTAGCCACAACATTACATCATTCACCCGTATATGGATTACTGGGCTCACTTGGCTCCATAAAGTATCCTTGGCATTTGTTTCAATGGGTGTTGTCTCATTGCATATAGGGATTTGACTGGGCTCATATGTGGTACTGTTGTCAGGGGAGATAGGCTCAAAATCCATCAGTGAACCTTCTTTGTCAGAGCTACCACTCTGTGTGCCATATTCAGAAGGCTGAGGTGAGCCTAAAGGTGTCACAAACTCACCTGACTCAGTTTGCACAAGGTGACAAAGACAGCCAGGTGCAGATATAGAAGTATCAACTGGCTGGCAAGATAATGTTGGCACAGTAGTGACTGATGAATGATCAAATATGACTTGGGTGGGAAAACACTGGCCATGATCCTTGTAACACTTCCTATGCTATCTGTGTGCTTCATGGCTGAGAGGCTTGCCACAATAGCCACATGGTCTTTTTTCTCTTCTCTTATAGCATTGAGTTAAAGTAGTCTTGTCCATGGGGCAAACAGCTTGACCTTCAACAACATAACATTATTATATCACTTTTTGGTCAATACTCATGTGAACTTAAGACAGTCTTGTATTTGAGACATTGCACCTACATGAATGTAAGATTCAATGATGATCTGCCATTGTAAGCATGAAAAATAAAGTTGTGGCACCACATACACATGTATATGTAACACTATTTCCCCTTTGGTTTGACTCACTTCCATATATATGCTGCCAAAAAATAAAGCAAAGTTGTCTGGTTCTCAATCAAACCCCACCACTGATGGCTACAGAGAATGGTTGGACAACAGCTTGCTTTGACATTCAGTGCAACAAGCAGCACTACATCCAAAAAAGGCCCTGTGGACAGTGTGCCCATTGAAGGTAATAATGTGGACTCCTCAGGCTCTCAGTCAAGTAGGCAATTGAAAACCTCTGCGGAGCCACAAGCTGACTGGTATGTTCTGGCAGATGAGAATGTAGCAAACGCAGTACCCTTAGTTGAAGATCAGCAAGAGGCCATGATAACATCACCACCACCAATATTAGCAAGTATGTTGTCAGCTTATACAAAAGCATTAATGAAGCAATTAGGTGCAGTGGCTGATAGGATAGATGCAATGGCCCAGAGAAATCAGGAAATAGTCCAGAAACAGGATGAGCAGATAATACGTGTAGAGCTATCAATATCCCAGGTAAAGAAAGCAGTATCTTGGCTGCAAAGAAGGAACTCAAGTAGCTTAATGACACAGCCAAGAATTGAGCCATTTCCCAATGTAACAGCAGAAAAACACTGTATAGTCTTTGAAGTACAACAACAGTGCCCAAAGATAAAGCTCACAGAAAAACCTATCACAGCATGGGAGGGAGACAATGTGGTGATTATACCAAAGCCTAAAAATCAAAGACATTGAAGATCCGTGAAGCTGTTGAGTGCAATAATGAAGAGTGGGCTAATATACAAGAGGCCATCAAAAGTCTAGCATGCCATCACCTTAAGGCCGGCATACCATGGTACCATCAGGAACTCAAGGCCAAGCAGAATGCACTTGACTTGTTCCATCAGCATTATCCTGGATTCAAATGGGCAAATAGATTTTGGGCCAGCATTAGTATGCTAAGAAAGTATCTTAAGAATAGCAGAAACTATCAAAGGCAGAAGAACAAGGGAGCCATGGCTAAACACCAGCAGCTTCCTCAAGAGCCAGTTATAAGCAGGGCCAAAAGCTCCAGACAAGCATCAAAGATATGTCAGGTAGCTGGAAGAGTGCCAATTAGGGACAAGTAGGCAGACACAGATGCACCAGCACAGCATTTATCAAGGAAAAAGCATATTACCACTCAAGAAGCACCCAGTTAAAGTAGCAGTGAAGGACCTGGCAGTGATGAAAATAAGCTGCTTTTATAGCAGCCTGTCACAACTACAGTTGAGAGCTCAAAACAAGCAGAAAAGAAACATCAGGTTCCAGAAGAGTGCCAGCAAGAGATAAGCAGGCCAAAACAGACCTGTCAGAGCAGAATTTATCCAGCAGAAAATGTAGTTCTTTACAAGAAGCACTCAGACAAAGTAGCAGTGAAAGACCTGGTAGTGATAAAAGAAAAGGTAAAGGGAAAAATGTCGACCCAAGCCTGAGACAGGGAGGAATGCAAAAGAAACTGCAGTTCTTGCCAACTAATACTGCAAGCCAGGAACAGACTGAATCTCATTGCAGCCAAGAAGAATTACCAACAAGAAAATAGCTGTTTTCACAAGAGTTGGAAGTGCAGCCAGTTGAGCTACACTCCAGCAAGGTAGATGAGTTTGCTGAAAAAGGTAATTTGTCTACCACAGCCTCCACAGCCTTGACAGTCTCCATTGTTGACAGAGTGGAGATCCCACTGACATACAAGGCTACAATGTCCAGAGCTTCAAATACTATCACAATGCCTTCAGTGGAGTTTTAGAACATTAATATGCACATCAAGAGGTTGCAGCACTTCTTCAAGAGCAGTGCTAAAGAAAACGCACTGGAATATTGCAAGGATTTATAGCAAAGACTGGCAGATGCAAAGCTAGACCTTGCAGTGCCAGCTGAAGACCAGGATGTGTGGGAACCAGTGAATGAACTGTGGCATAAAGCTGTTGGGTTCCCACCAGAGTTGTGAGACCAGAGCATTACAGCAGAAATACTTATTGAGTGGTGAATTTTAATGGAGTTACTTGTTGAGTGTGAGGTTGGGCTTAATGTTAGTGTATGGTATAGAGACTTGTATAGGCCAATACAATTGGCAATTGAGGCACAACCAAAGTTTCAATGGAAATAAATCAATTTGTACACATGAAAAGTAAGAGAAATGGTTGAGTCAGGAAGTAAGGAGTGTGAAAAAGAGGCAATAGCCAATCAATTCACACAAACAAAGGAGGCAATAGAGTGTCTGGGATATGAAAGTGTGCAAATTGGCAGGGAACCAATCAAAAGCCATTTATACATTGTTGTGATGAAAAATTTTGACCAAGTTTTTTGTGAAATCTGGGGTGTGATTATTTTTCAACAGTCTCTGAATGGTGTCCCAACAAGATCATTACCTCTTAGTCATGGGACCTTAACTTTGTGATGGCCTTTTGACAAGATTGTCTCAATAACTTTTCATAGGGACCACCATAACTCCTTTGGACATATTAGAGGAGATTGACACCAAGCACTTTGGACCATCTACCACAATATACTCAAGGAAATCCCTTGTTGAGCATCTCTATGACTGCAAGAACTATTACCCTACAAGGCTTCATCACACTATTCATAGCAACAAAAGTCCCAGAGGCTTTCATTCCCAGCTGACATTAATGGGGAACCACCTAACACAGTGCAATGAAAATAAAATGTACTTCAAATGATGTCCTATGATCAATGATTATGATGATTCTGTCAAAGGCTATCCCAAAAATCAAAATCCTGTAACTAAGCAGTATTGATGCTGCTAGGATGCCATGCCAAGACTTATAAAAAAGGCACCTCAAATCTCATAAAAGACTTGGTCAAAATTATCATCACCACAATATCTAAATATCTCTTGATTGTCTTTCTGGCAGTTCTGTCGCATTCTGATCCAGGAAACTCAATCACCTCCTACATTTATTACATTGGTTGGGTATTACCTCTTTTGCATACTTCCTACTCCTGGACTCAACCAATGCTCTAACTTTAAATGCACACAAATGAATCCATTTCCATTGGATCTTCAATTATAACTTAGCTACCAATTGTGCTGACCTACACAAGTCCCTATATACCATAATAACATCACTGTTAACCTCACACTCTGCAAATGACTCCATTAAGATCCACTATACTACAAGCTTTCCACAGTACCACCCTTTTTCCAAGCCTTTGGCAGAGTTCTACAATATTATGCAATGGCTCATTCACTGATTCTCATATATCCTGTTCTTTAGCCAGCACTTAAAGGTCTAGGGTTGCATCCGCTTGTTTTTGCCACTTATCCTTGCAATATTGCTGTATGTTCTCTTGAGTAATGCTCTGAAAGAAGTGCAGCAAACTCTTTGTGTGCTTCATCATACTCCAAAATTCACTGTAGGATTAATAATAAACCTCAAATTTCTTAATGTTATTACTTTACCAGTTTGAGGGATCTTCACTCTGTCAGCAACAGAAGACATCAAGGCTGCAGACTTTGTATAACCTCATGGATATTAGCTCAATTTTCATCACTGTACTCAAAGGCTTCACATAATTTCACTATATTTAATTTTTAGGCTTTGGTAAAAATATCACATTTGCTTCCTTCCATGCTGTGGTAGATTTTTCAGTGGGCCTTTTCTTTGGGCACTGTAGTTGTGCTTTAAAGACTTTACAGTATTCTCTTACTGTTACATCAGGAAATGGCTCAGTTCTTAGCTGCTACATGGAGCTACCTCAGTCCCTTCTTTGCAGCAAAGATACTGCATTCTCTACCTGGGATACCAATTGCTCTAAATGTGCTATCAGCTCATCCTGTTTCTGAAGCTTTTGCTGATTTCTGTAGGTTGTTGCATCTATCTTATTAGCTATCAGACCTAATTGTTGCATCAGTACTTTTGTATGACCTGACAACACACTTGCCAGTGTTAGTGGTGGTGATATTATGCATTCACTTACTGGTCTTCCACTGGAGTTACTGCATTTGCTACATTCTTATCTGCCTGAGCATTGAGGTCAGTAAGCAGCTCTGTGTTGCATACAAGAGAAAAGTGTAATAAAACTCCAGAATGACTTAACTGAACCAAAGTGACAACCAAGTGCAGAATCTTAGAGTTGTCAGAGAGTGGCAGAAATAGTAGCAGAGAGGTTCTGGACTAATAATGGTCTTTTATATAGCTGGGTTTGGAGATGCTACATTGAAGGAGTCAAGTGCACTGTGAAGACAGATCATGCTTTGCACAAGTAAATATTTACTCAGAAGGTACTCTCCAGAAGAATGACAAGATGAAGTAAATACATTCAGCAATCTGACTTAGGAATTTCTACTGCCCTGGGAAAAATGACACGGTTCCTGATACCTCATCAAGATTAGAGCAAGCTGCACAACCAAACTTGGTGCATTGGTCAGATTGGCCTAGCTTATTACTAAAGTACCTGGAGGACCAAGCCATTGCTAATGAGGTGGATGAAGAGATCAAGAATATAATTCAGGATGAAGCCAGCAAATATGTGGTACAAGATGAAACACTCTACCAAATTATTAATGGAAGCCCTATTGCCTATTGCCCTTATGTTGCTTGCCTGGATATAGTACATATGCTATACAATAGATGTAGACATTTTGGAATCAAAGGAATCCAAAGCCTTGTGAAAGCCAAAGCATGGTGGCCCAGAATGAAGCAAGTTATTGAGAAGCTAGTGAAAAAATGCCCAAATTGACAAATCCACTATGGCCAACCATAGAGATTTGCTGGACTTTATCCCTTGGAGCATGGAAGACCATTAGAAAGATGGGGAAGCAACTTTATTGGAAGACTGGCAACTACCAGGATATGCAACCATTGGATCCTAGTAGCAATTGACCATGCAACTAAATGGCCAGTGGCTAAAGCAGTACTTGTAGCCAGTGAACAAGAAGCTACAAGATTCAACTACAATAGGATCATTATGAAGTTTGGATGCCCTGTAGAAATTTTATTTGATAGAGGAGCAAACTTTATGGCAAAGACATTAGAAGCCTACCGGGAAATACAGCAGATCAAAAACTTGAAAACCTCTGCATATCACCCTGGAACTAAAAGAGTCACTGAGCAGTTTAATGGATTATTTGGAAAAATGCTGACCAAGTATGCAAATAGAGCTGTCAGTAGATGGGATAGTATATAGACCAAGTGAATTTTGCATGCAAAATCAGAGTACACAACACCACCCAGCAATTGTCATTTTACGTAGTGTATGGATCTGAAACAAGGAGCTGCTAGAACCTTAATTAAAATCAGTTCAAGCTTTAGTAAGTACAATACTAGCTAAACTCCATATTCCTATTTAACTTTTATAACAAGACTTGTAACACATGTAGCTGTGGAGGGTGTGGGAGAGTATTCCCTGGCTATATCCTACAGGTTTTGTAGAAGTGGATGAAGAGCTTTGTGGCATCTAAAGAGCTTTGAATGATGGTTGGGTTTATTTCTTATATATGCAGCTTTCACTGCCCTCCTAATCATGGGTGGGAATAATTTCTGCACCAGATATTAGCTGATTTTCAAACATTTTGCCCAAATAAGCAAACTGATGAGTCCAAGTCTCCTGTGCCTATGCACTGGAGCTTCTTTGTTAGGTTACTTATATTGGCTTCCAGGTATGATTGAATGTAGGTCAGCTTGGAAAGACTTTGATCTCTGATACCTAAAGTAAAATGAGCACCATTTTGATCAGCAATTCCACCTTCAGGCTGGTCATAACTGAAACTAAGTTTTTCTGCTGTGGCCTTGCTGGGTGATAGTAGGTTCTTGGCAATGTCTGTTACATAGAGTAGCTCTTCTTTTCAAGTACTGGTCTGATGTATGTCCTTTGCTTTTGCAGTAGCTGCAAATATGGTCACTGTTATTTCCATAGGGTCCTAGTATCTCCTTTGGTAGTTATAATTACATATTAAGGTAATGCTTATTCCTTCCCATTGGTACTAGACTTTCTTTATTTGTGTTGCAGTAGACTTCCATATAGATGGTTTGATTGAATCATCTGTTGTGGACTTCAGGGCTGAGACAATTTTTTTTCATCCATGAGAACCAAATCAGCAATGCTTCTTCAACAGTGAGCCAAATGTTGTTTGAGATTCTTTATCCTTTCTTCTGGTACTTTAAGACTTCAACTGCTATATCTTTGGGGGGTCATTTTCCTCCTAAAGCATTATCCAATCTACTGTTGCAATTTATGAAGTGATTTGGATATAAGACACTTATCAAGAAATAGTGAAAATAGTTGAACTGTTGTTTTTAATAAAGAGGCTCAGTATATATACCTTTATAGAGATAACAAAGCTCTAACATTAAGCAAGGAGAGTTTCTCAGCATTCAGGAGCATTCTGTAACAGTATCAGGGTTAGTACAAAGTGTTTGGTAAAGTGTGTTAACTTGATCTTGACTATAGGGGAATAATCATGGGATCATATATGTAATGAAAATGGCCAAGTTAAGGTTGCAAATTAGTTCAACAGTGACCAAGACTAGCCTAAAATGTTAGTAAATCTCTAGCTGCTGAATGATACCTAATAGTACAATATCTCAACACCCCCCCTCAACTAAGGGATATCTTGATCCTAATTCCTCTGTGATATTCTCAAATTGTGGTCTAGCCAGTGGTTTTGTAAGTATATCTGCCACCATTTTGTCAGCAGACACTTCACTAATGCTACCAAGTTATTTTCTACAGCTTCCCTCACAGAGTGAAGTTGTGTATTTATGTGCTTAGTTCTGGCATGATTAGTAGGATTCCTAGCCAATGCAATACAACTTTGATTATCTTTGTCTATTCATGTTGGTTTGTCCAAACAAAAGCCTAAGTCTTTGAATAATTCTTGTAGCTGTATAGCCTCCTCAGTTGCTTGATAAGCAGCCATATAATCAGCTTCAGTTGTAAATAAGGCCACAGTTGTTTATTTCTAATAATTCCAAGTATTAGCTTCACTAGCATAAAGAAATATATACCCAGTGGCAGAGCATCAGTCAGTCAGATTCCTACCTCAATTTGAATCAGTATAACCATCAAGCTTTTGTCCATTAGCTGCTCCGGAGTATTTCAGTACTATATTTATAGTATCTTGAAGATATCTGAAAATCTGCTTAACAGCTGTAATACAATCTGATCCATAATTCTGCATGAATTGGCAGACTACTCCAACTGCTACTTTAATATATGAGCATGTAGACACCATTAAGTACATCAGACTACCAACCATTGATTGATAGGGATGTCTTGGTCCATATTTGACCCATTTGCACCTAAAACTAGTTGAAATTTGCTCAGTTTAGATTATCACTTATAGGGGTAGTTGCTAGATTGCAAATTTTCATCTTGAAGCATCAAACAGTGTCCCTGATGTTCTTAGACTGATTCAGCACAATTTCTGCATAGGAATGTCAAATTTGACTTTAATTCTAAGAAAATAGCTCATTCTCCAAGATCTTTCAGCATAAGCTTGCTGAAGAGATCTAATTTTGTATGTTTAAGTGCCTCCTGGTCACTTGTAGCTGTTATTAGGTTGTACATATAAAGAAATACAATGATTACACCCTTTTGAGCTGCTTCACATGTATACTGTGATCTGCAGTACTACAAGTGAACCCATTCTCCTCTAACAAAGTGTTAATCTAGGCATCCCATGCTCTAGGTGTCTGCTTAAGCCCATGCAACAATTTTCTAAGTCTGCAAACCTTATGGGGTCCTTTTGCATCTATAAAGCTGTCTGGTTGCTCCATATATGCAGTTTTTTGCAAATTCCCATTTAGAAAGGCTGTATTGATGTCCATTTGGTGTAGATCTTACCTGTGTACAGCAGCAAGGGCTAGAATTGTCCCAATGGAGTTTAACTTGGCTACCAGAGCAAGTGTTTCTTCAAAGTCTAGCTCCTAGATCTGGGAATAGCCTTTTGCCACCAATCTAGCCTTGTACTAATCAATGGTGCCATCTGAGGTTATCCTGATCTTATGACCCATCTATATCCTATTACCTTTCTCAAACTTGGAAAGTCTACCAACTCCCACATTTTTGCCTTGATGAGTGTTTGGTACTCCTCCTGCATGCCTTGTTGCCACATAATAGCATCTGGAACTTGCATTGCCTACTCCAGATTCTGAGGATTGGCACATTGGACAAGATAAGCTTCTTCATGAACTTATCTGCCACCAGGATCCATGGGCATTTCTTGTTCTGATGAATCTCCTAACAGGGAGAATCTTCTCTGATCTGAAACTGGTAGAGTTATTTTTCATATCTGGCTGAAGTAGCTACGTATCTACTTCATTGGTGGTGATTGCATCATCAGGCAGCTGGTCACTGATATCAATGGCTTTCTGATCTAAATTCTCCTCAAATACAACATCCCTGCTCTTGATCAGCTTCTGAATTTTGCCATCATACACTCTATACCCTTTAGTATTGCCACAATACCCAAGAAAGATCCCTTTTCTACTCTTTGCTTCCAGATCTGAGTGTTTTTTGTCAGGGATGTTATAAAAGACACCACTGCCAAAGATCCTGAATTGCTGGAGATCCAATTTTTTGCCTGTGTATGCTTCAAAGGGTGTAGAAGAGCATAGTGCTGTTGTTGGGCATCTATTCTTGTGTATACTGTGGTAGCAACAGATTTGGCTTAGGACTTGTAGTCCAATCCCTTATCATGTAGCATAGATCTTCCTATCTCTGCAATAGCTCTATTTGCATGTTTTGCTACTCCATTTTACTGTGGAGTATGTGGAACAGTGGTCTGCTGAAGTATATCAGTAGATTAAAGTTACATTGCAAGCCCCTTTGAGCAGTATGCTTCTCATTGATCAATTCATAGTACCTTCAATCTACACCCAATGGGTGCCTCTGCCATGTTCTTAAAGTGAATAAAAATCTCTAAAGCCTCATCCTTAGTTTTGCAAAAGTACACCCATATATATCTTTTGTTGTCATCAATAAATGCCATAAAGTATCTCTTGGCTCCAAAGTACAGGGTTATAATGGGCCCACATATATCTGAGTATACCATAGCCAATATTTTGGTAGCGTCATTGCCTCCTGAGCTTCTGTAATTTTTCCAAGCTTGTTTGCCAAATAAACACCCCTTACAAGCACTCCATTTGACCAGAATTGAGTAATTTAGGCCCAAAACAAGCTGAATTTTCATCAATTGGCTCATTTACTGCTCCCCAATGTGTGCTGGCCTCCCATATCATGTCTGCTAGCTAGTTTCATTAGTCTCAGCAATTTTGACAGACTCAGCTACTGTGATTGTGCATTGCAAGTTACATACATTGTAATCTCTTGTTCCCAAAGCTAATATGTGTCCATATTCACTTGATATTGAGCAGCTCAGCTTAGTGAAACGAATTTAAGTCCCTGAGTTGTTGCTTTGCTGACTGAGAGTAGATTCTAAGCTATTCCAGGTACATTGAGTACATTAGTCAGTTTTGATGTTGCAGCCCCTGAGATATTTCTCATATTAAGTGTATAGACCCACCAGCAGTAGCTTCTAGTGCAGAGTTATCTCTATGATTAACCTTTATTACAGGCATAATCTTTGAGTTGCTGAGCCACTCCTTTATATCACAAATATACAGTGATGCTCCAGAGACAATATACCATTCAGCACTTTGGTTACTTACACTCTCTTGTACGGCTACAAATAACAGTTCATAACTAGTTACATGGTTTGCCTTCTCCAGTTTCTGTCTTTTGTCTGCTTATTGCTTCTTGCCTTCTCTTGCTCAGTGTCCTGGCTTCCTACAGTAGTCACTGCAACCATGTTTTCTTTGGTTTAGTTGCTTTCCCTTCTTTTCTCAGTGCCTTTCTGAACTGAATAAAGCATTGTCATCAATTTTCACTGCTTGATCATTTTGTCTGACTTCTGCAAGGAGAAGTCTTCCTTTGACATAGTCTAATGTCAAATTGTCTTCTCTGCTTTCAACAGAATGTATGAGTGGCTCATACTTGTGTGGTAGGCTGCAAAGCAGACATAGTTTCTTTTATTTATCATCTAAACCGGCACTGATACTGCTAAGTTCTTCTGCAAGTGTCTCTATTCTGGTAATGAGTTGTGGCATGTAATCTTCTGGCTTCTTTCTCATGTTGACAAACTTGTGATTGAAATAAAGCTTGTTGGATACTACTTTGCACTAAAGATCTTCTCTAGGGACTCACATGATGATTTGGCAGTATTTGATGCATGGATTTGTCCAACAAAGGAATCTTGCACATTGACACATATGGCATTAATGGCCTTTATCTCCTGCTGTTGAATCTTTTCCACTTCTTCTGATGTTCCTCTGTGCTCAAAATCTTTTCCTGTTACTATATTCCAAAGTTTTCTTTTCTCAAAGTGGATGTGCATCTTGATTCTCCAAAGTTTGTAGTTCTTCCTATTAGACCACTCCTTTGTTGAAATATTAGAGAGATATATTGGAAGTGAATTGGAGAATTAGAAGACTTACATGATATTCACTTGTTATTTTATTGAGTTGCAACACAATACTTATATTTATTGCAGAGCTTTGTACATACAACTATTTGGTCATTATTAGGGGAGTCTGTGCCAAGTTTCAGTTTATTTGGATAAGTTTCTGATTTTCTCAAAATTCTGTACTTCACTAATTTCTAATAATTAGCAAATATCTTACAAACTAATTTCTAAGTTAATCATCTGAAATACATCACTTAACTTGGTGCTAGTTCATAATATATTAATAATTAGGTGGATTCCTAATTATTTCAACATCCTTTGCAGGAAAGATGTTTGTATTGTTTTGTTTGCTAATAGAGATCAACTTTAGCGTAGAGAAAGTCAATCAGGGCTCAAAACATGCTGCAATTTAAGAAGTGATTTGAATATTAGAACTAATCTAGAAATAGTGATGAAAGTTGAACTGCTGTTTACTCATAAAGAGGCTCAGTATTAATACCTTTGCAGAAGTAATACAGCAGTAACACTAATAAGGATAGCTTCTTAACATTGAGGAGCATTCTGTAACAGTTTCAGGGTTACTACATAGTGTTTGGTAAAATGTGTTGATTTGATATGTACTACAGGTGAATAATCATAGGATCATAGATATGAAGAAACTGTTGCAATTTAAGAAGTGATTTGGATACAAGGTACTTATCAAGAAATAGTGATAATAGTTGAACTGTTGTTTGTTAGTAAAGAAGCTCAGTATTTATACCTTAGTAGAAGTGATACAGCGGTAACACTAAGTAAGGAGGGTTTCTCAATATTCAGGAGCATTCTGTAACAGTTTCATGGTTAGTACATAACAGTTAGTATTAGTGCTAATTTGATCCTGACTATAGGGGAATAATCATAAGATCATAAATCTGTAGCAAGTGGCAATGTTAGAGCTGTAGACTAGTCCCACAGTGACCAAGACTAGTCAAGAATTGTTAAGTAAATATTTAGCTGCAGAATGATACAAAATAGTCCAATATATCAACAGAAACTTGCAAACTTAGGGCTATAGACTAGTCCTACAGTGACCAAAACCAGTCTAAAACTGCTAAGTAAATCTTTAGCTACTGAATGATACTAAATAGCTCAATATTTCAACAATTACTGCTTCCCCTAGCAATATGTTCAACTTTGCCTTCCAAACTTTGAAGCATCAGTCCCCATGTTCAGTATAGGTGCATCCCTACAGTAGAACTTAGACTGATAATTGGCACACTAAGAGCTTGGAGCACAACTTCAAGAAATGTTCTCAAAAAAACATACTTATATTTTGCAAGCATGTATTATCACAACTTGAAGATGAGGTACTAGGTATACAATGTGGAATGAGGACTGAACCTATGTGAATCAGTCAGCAATCAATGAAACAGAGCTGTAGGATTTCAGCTAAAGTAATGTGCCAAGGGTGCTATGGCAGAAACATATGTGAATGGTGGGTTCTAAAGTAGCTATTTATTGAGTTTGAGGTTAGTAGACATAATGACTTTTGCTGCATGCTCATATACTCATTTGGAGAGGAGCTTAACTGCCTATGGTTTGGGCTCTTGTGAAAGCAGATGTTATCATGTTGGTATATCTCTTTTGTTATTATGGAGCTCAGACTGTTCTAGATTGAGAGTATTACTTGGTGAGGGCAGTATCTGTTGTCTCAAGCTTCTTTGCCTCTAGGTTGGATTAGCCTAACTTTCTTGCCCTCTCCCCTCCACTTTGTCTTTGCATATATCACTGCTGGGTCCTTCTCTCTTGCTCTGAATGAGTGAGACCTATATTGAACTCTGTAATTATGGCTGAGTGCTTCACTTGTATATCTATTTATGCATACTTGACCCTTAACAGTGAACTTCTGCTACCTTATATTACCTTATTTCTTGCTAGAAGCCTCCAGCTCTGCTTATGAAAGGCTCTTGAGGGTGATCAGCTATGAACTGTAGCATACTTATTATTCTGCATTTGATGGCTGCTACCGTTCTTGAGATATCCATTGTCCATTCAAATATTGGCTCAAAAATAGAATGTTTGTTGGAATGCAGGATATCAGTCAAGGAGCAGGTCAAGCTCTCTATCTGAGTCTTATGTTCTTGGTATTCCCATGGCATGCTGGCCCGCTAAGGATGGCACAATACACTTCTCAGAGCATTTTAAAAATAGTCCCACTCTTCAAAACCACACTCAATGGCTTCCCAACTCTTTAATTTAATTTGACTTAGGGCATTGGCACCAACATCACAATCTATCCCTTCCATGAGTTAATTGGTTTATTCTGTAGGCTTCATTGTAGCAAAGATGCTGCATTCTCTATCTGGGATATACATATGTTTTCATCTCATCCTATCACTGGACTTTTTGCTACTTTTATAGGCCATACTGTCTTTCCAGACAATCACTGTGTCCAACTGGCCCATGAATGCTGTGGTTCAAGATGCCAATGTGCAACCCAACATTGTTGATTGCTACCTGGACCCACTATTTGTAGCTCCTAATGGTGGGCAGTCTTCTAAAAAGTAAATTCCCTATCTCTCAAATTGCTGTTTGGGTTCCAAGGAAAAGAATTTGGCAACTTTCTGTTGTTGGCCTTGCTTGGTATGACAGCTGGTTCATGTTTCACTGACTTCTCAGCTTCTTGGATGATTCTGGACCACTATGCAGTGGCTTTCTTAGTGCTTTATATTCCTCCAAATTTAAGATGTTAATATCCACTGTGTGGCTTATGCATTTAGAGCAATAGGAAATAGGACTTTTTGCAACAATTTGGCACAGTGTTTCACTCCATATAGTCAGTCTTATGTAGGTACATTATGGATAGAATGTATCAGGGTAAGACAAATTCAGCACTCAAAGTGCACTTAACTCCATCAATGTAGCATCTTCATGTCTTTAATCAGCATATGTAGTAAGTAACAATTTTTCATGCATTGGGTAGTTTTGGACTGCTGTGTTTACTTTTGTGTATTTTTAAGGTGACTGCATACTCCTTTTGTATCAGATAATGCTGATATACAAATAGACTAAAAATAACATTACCTGATTTGACTGGAACAAGTCTTACTTAAACATGCAAGCAAAATGTTACAGCAGCAATTTGAAATTTGACAGGGATGGACTAACTACTCTCACTGATTTTGGAAAATCTCTATGTGCAGATCCAATCAAGTACATCTGGCAACCATCTTATTGTTGATAGGGAAAGTACAGCTCCAGATTGAAGAAATCTGAGCAAAAATTGCCATGCTTTGCCAAATCTAAGGATATTTTTGATGAGAATTGCTGCTCACTTGCACAATTGCATCTTCAAGCAACGAAGAGTGTCCTAAATGTTTTTACACCATATTGGCACAATACTCTGTTAATATTTAAGAAACTTGATTATGTCTACTCAAGTTCCTCTGGTCACTCCTTTCACTTGTTTGATTGTCTACATAAACAATTAGGGTATATATAACATTAGAAGCCATAAAATTATTTCAACAATCTGTTGTACTTTTACAAGTCTTGATATCAGAGTTGCAAAGGAGCAAAGAGTTTACTAGTATTGTATTCACTAAAGCTTGAACTGATTATTATTGAGGTTTCAGCAGCTCATTATATATGTTTTGCCAGATTAATTGCTGACTCATTATTTTTCCTAATGTAGCTTGTGGCTAATGACTCATTTGATTGCATCATTATCACCCAACAAGATCTTGCTTAATACATCTGCTTCAGTCTGATAAGGACTGCCTTATTTATCTGCTGACTATACTCTTGATTTGACAGATAACACTGATGTACTGATAGGCTAATCATAAAACTAGTTGAATTGACTAAATAACTCATCTAACTTTGGTATTCAAGTAGTATCATCAGTACCACAAATGAACCCAATCTCCTGTAGATATGGATCATTCTTGGTGTACTGTTTCTACACATCTTGATATGAAAGATTAGGAAGAATAGAGAGTTGAGCTAGTAAAGTGTGCACTAAAATTTGAACCTACATTTGTTGTAGTTCCCACAGATGCTTACAACATTTTGCCAGATCAATTGCTGACAAATTGTAATCCCTAAAGTAGGTTGTGCCTAATTACTCATTTGATTGAATCATCATCACCCAGTTAGTTCCTGCTAAAAACACCCACTTATACCTGCTAAGGTTCTACTGATTCACTTGTTGTGTAATATGTCTGCTTGATTGCTAACACGGGCTCATAACCTGTAGCAATTTAAGAAGTAATTTGGATATAAGGAACTTATCAAGAAATAGTGATAATAGTTGAGCTATTGCTTATTCATAAAGAAGCTCAGTATTTATACCTTAGTAGAAGTAATACAGCTGCAACACTAAGTAGGGAGGGTTTCTCAATATTCAGAAGCATTCTGTAACAGTTTCTGGGCTAGTACATAATGTTTGGTAATAGTGCTAATTTGATCCTGACTATAGGGGAATAATCATAAGATCATATATCTGAAGAAAGTGGCAAAGTTAAGGCAGTAAATGAGTCCTACAGTGACTAAGACTAGTCTAAAATTGTTAAGTAAATTTTTAGCTGCTGAATGATACCAAATAGTCCAATATTTCAACACTCCCCCTCAACTCAATGATTTCTTAATCCCAATTTCTCTCTATGGATCTCCAACTGTGGCCTAGCTAGTGGTTTTGTCAATATGTCTGACACCATTTTGTCAGTTGGGCAGTAAACTAGATCCGCTAAGTTATTTTCTACAGCTTCCCTCACAAAGTGATGCTTTATATCAATGTGCTTAGTTCTGGCATGATTAGTAGGATTTCTAGCTAATGAAATACAACTTTGATTATCCTTCTAAATACATGTTGGTTCATCTGAATTAAACCTAAGTCTTTGAATAACTTTTGTAGCCTTATAGCCTCCTTAGTTGCTTGACATGCAGCCATATATTTGGCTTCAGTTGTAGATAGTGCCACAGTTGATTGTTTCTGGCAATTCTAAGTAATAGCTGCACCAGCATAAAGAAATACATAGCCTGTGGTAGAGCATCTGTCAATCAGATCCCCACCCCAATCTGAATCACTATAACCATCAAGTTTTGCCTATTAGCTGCTACAGAGTATTCCAGTACCATATTGATGGTACCTTGTAGAGATTTGAAAATCCGCATAACTGCTGCAATTTGATCTGATCCATAATTCTGCATGAATTGACTGACTATTCCAACTGCTACTGTAATATCTGGACGTGTAGACACCATCAAGTATATTAGGCTACCAACCATTGATTGATAGGGAAGGTTTTGGTCCATATTTGAGCCATTTTCATCTATAACTGGCTGAGATTTGCTTAATTTCAGGTTATTGTCCATAGGGGTTGCTGCAGGTTTGCAATTTTCCATTTTGAAGCGTCTAAGAATGTCCCTGATGTACTTAGACTGATTCAGCACAATTTTCTGCGTAGTTATGTCAAATTTGACCTCAATTCCAAGAAAATAGCTCAATTTTCCAAGATCTTTCATCTCAAACTTGCTGAAGAGATCTGATTTTGTCTGTTTAAGTGCCTCTTGATCACTTGTAGCTATAATTAGGTTGTCCACATTAAGAACTAGGATGATCACACCCTTTTTGAGCTGTTTCACATATATACTGTGATCTGCAGTGCTACAAGAGAACCCAGTTTCCTCTAGATATGTGTCAATCTTGTAATACCATGCTCTGGGTGCCTGCTTAAGCCCATACAACAATTTTCTAAGTTTGTACACCTTATGGGGGCCTTTTGGATCGGTAAAACCTTCTGGTTGCTCCATATATATAGTTTCTTGCAAATCCCCATTTAGAAAGGCAGTTTTGACATCCATTTGGTGTAGATCTAGACTCTGTACAGCTGCCAGGGCTAGAACTGTCCTAATGGAGTTAAACTTGGCAACCAGAGCAAATGTTTCCTTAAAGTCTAGTCCCTGGATCTGGGAATAGCCTTTAGCTACCAATCTAGCCTTGTTCTTATCAACAACACCATTTGAGGTTATCTTGATCTTGTAGACCCATCTACATCCTATTGGCTTTTCCCATTTGGTAAATCTACCAGTTCCCACGTTTTTGCCTTGATTGGTGATTGGTACTCCTCCTGCATGGCTTGTTGCCACTTAGTAGCATCTGGACCTTGCATTGCCTGTTCCAGATTCTGAGGTTTGGCACATAAGGCAAGATACGCTTCTTCATGATCATTGGATGTCTGCCACCAGGATCCAGGGGCATTTCTTATTCCGGTAGATCTCCTAACTGGGATAATCTGTTTTGATCTGGAACTGGTAGAAATATCTTCCATCTCTGGCTGGATTTGGTACGTATCTTCTTCATTAGTGCTGATTGCATCATCAGGCAGCTGGCCAATGATTTCCATGGCTTTCTGATCTAAATTCTCCTCAAATACAATGTCCCTGCTCTTGATCAGCTTCTAAATTCTGCCGTCATACACTCAATACCCTTTAGTATCTTCACAATACCCAAGAGAGATCCCTTTCCTACTCTTTGGTTCCAACTTTGAGCGTTTTTTGTCAGGGATGTGATAAAAAACATCACTACCAAAGATCCTGAGGTGCTGGAGATCTGGTTTTTTTGCCTGTATATGCTTCAAAGGGTGTAGAATCATGTAGTGCTGTTGTTGGGCATCTGTTCTTGATGTATACAGCGGTAGCAGCAGATTCAGCCCAAAATTTGTAGTCCATTCCCTTATCATGTAGCATAGATCTTCCCATCTCTACTATTGTTCTATTTGCACGTTCTGCTACTCCATTTTGCTGTGGAGTATGAGGAACTGTGGTCTGTTGAAGTATACCAGTAGACAAGCAGTATTCTGCAAACTCCTTTGAGCAGTATTCTCCTCCATTGTCACTTTGTAGTACCTTCAATTTACACCCAGTTTGTGTTTCAGCCATGTTCTTGAAGTGCTTAAACGTCTCTAAACCTTCATCCTTTGTTTTGAGGAAGTACACCCATGTATGTCTTATCTTGTCATCAATAAATGTCATAAAGTATCTCTTGGCTCCAAAGGAAAGTGTGCTCATGGGGCCACATATGTCTGAGTGTACAATATCCAATAGTTTGGTGGTATTGATGCCTTCTGAGCTCTTGAAACATTGCCTAGCTTGTTTGCCATATGAACATCCCTTACAAACATTCAATTTGATTGGAATTGAGTATTTTAGGCCCAAAACAAGCTGATATTTCACCAATTGGCTCATTTTCTGTTCCCCTATGTGTCCTAGCCTGCTATACCACGTCTCCCAGTTGGTTTCATCAGTTTATGCAATGTTAACATACTCAGGTACAATGATCTTGCATTGTAACTTGTATATATTGTGATCTCTGATTCTCAAAGCTAATTTTTGTCCATTTTCACTCAATATTGAGCAGCTCAGCTTAGTATAAACAAATTTCAGTCCCTGAGTAGTTACTTTACTGACTGAGAGTAGGTTCTTAGCTATTCCAAGTACATAGAGTACGTCAGTCAGTTTTGCTGTTGTTGCCCCTGAGTTACCACTCATATTTAGTTGTATAGACCCACTGGTGGTAGCTTCCAATGCAGAGTTATCTCCCAGATAAACCTTTCTTACGGGAATAGTCTTTAAGTTGCTGAACCAATCCTTTATACTACATATATGCTGTGATGCTCCTGAGTCAATATACCATTCATTACTTTGGTTACTTGCACTCTCTTGTACAGCTACAAATAACTGTTCATCAGTAGTTATATGGTTTGCCTGCTCTGGTTTCTGTTTTTTGTCTGCTTGTTTCTTCTTGCATTCTCTTGCCCAGTGTCCTGGCTTCTTACAGTAGTTACAACAGCCAGGTTTTCTCTGGTTTGTTGCTTTCCCTTCTTTTCTCTATGCCTTTCTGAACTGAATAAAGCATTATCTTCAATTTTCTCTGCTTGATCATTACGTCTGAGTTCCTCATGGAGAAGTCTTCCTTTGACATAGTCTAAAGTCAAGTTGTCTTCTCTGCCTTCAAAAGAAAGTATGAGTAGCTCATACTTGTCTGGTAGGCTGCAAAGCAGACAGAGTATCTTTTCTTCATCATCTACACCGGCATTAATACTGTAAAGTTCTTCTGCAAGTGTCTCCATTCTGGTAATGAGTTGTAGCATGTCATCATCTGGCTTTTTCCTCATCTTGAAGAACTTTTGTTTCAAATAAAGCTTGCTTGATACTGACTTTGCTCTAAAGATCTTCTCTAAGAATTCCCATGCTGCTTTGGCAGTATTTGAGGTATGGATTTGTCCAATGAAGGAGTCTTGCACATTGATGCATATGGCATTGAAGGCCTTTCTCTCCTTCTCTTGAAACTTCTCCACATCTTCTGCTGTTCCTTTGGGCTCAACTTCCTTTCCTGTTACTATGTTCCAAGGCTTTCTTTCCTCAAGGTGGATCTGCATCTTGATTCTCCAAAGTCTGTAGTTCTTCCCATCAAACCTCTCCTTTACAGGGAAGATGTTGGTATTGCTTTGTTTGCTGGTAGAAGTCATCTGTAGGATAGATTAAGGCAATTGGGGCTCATAACCTGTAGCAATTTAAGAAGTAATTTGGATATAAGGAACTTATCAAGAAATAGTGATAATAGTTGAACTGTTGCTTATTCATAAAGAAGCTCAGTATTTATACCTTAGTAGAAGTAATACAGCTGCAACACTAAGTAGGGAGGGTTTTTCAGTATTGAGGAGCATTCTGTAACAGTTTCAGGGTTAGTACATAATGTTTGGTAATAGTGCTAATTTGATGCTGACTATAGGGGAATAATTATAAGATCATATATCTGGCAAAAGTGGCAAAGTTAAGGCAGTAAACAAGTCCTACAGTGACTAAGACTAGTCTAAAATTGTTAAGTAAATTTTTAGCTGCTGAATGATACCCAATAGTCCAATATTTCAACAGATAACTCATTAGATTGCATCATTATCACCCAATAAGATTCTACTCTATATAGCTAATCCTGCCTGATAAAGATCTGTTGATTCATTTGCTGACTTTACTCTTGATTTGACAGATAACACTGATGTACTGATAGGCTAAGCATATAACTAATTAATTTGACTAAAAACTGATCTAACTTAATCATTCAAGTGGTAGATTATAACATTCTCCCCACTAAAGCTGAAAGGGCTCTCCTGAATCTCATTTCTTGTAGTATCAATATCTTGATGGTTTAGTATTGTTGGCAAGCCTTGCAAGCTTGAGTCTGTCTCTATGAACTAAATCTTTCCAGCTAATCACTGGTTTGCCCACAAGTTGGTAAGCCACAAATGGACTTTTGCTGATGATCTTAAAATGTCCCATCTATTGTGGCCCAAACTTCTTCCAAGTGTTGTTTCTTAGCAATACAAACTTCCCAAATGTCAACAGTTCTGGTGATATAGGCTTATAAGATCTCACCTCATCTTTTCTGCAATTTGAGATAATTTGGCCTATGCCTCTTGATCTGTTTGTTCCAGCTGCTGGTGTCTACTTAGCTGACTGAGCTCATCTTCTAAGGCATTTGTAAGCTTTGGTCATGTGAGATCTCTGGGAATCCTTGGTTCACACCCATACACTGAGTAAAAAGGCAATTGTTGGGTGGTGTTGTGTACTCTAACTCTGCATGAAAAAGTGTTTAGTCTATATAATCATCCCATCTGCTGACAACTCCATTTGCATACTTGGTCAGCATTTTTCTAAATAATCCATTAAACTGCTCAGTGAATCCATTAGTTCTAGGGTGACTTGCCACGGTTTTGAGGTGTTTGATCTGCTGCATTTCCAGGTAAGCTTTAAATGTCTTTGCCATAAAGTTTGCTTCTCTACTAAATAAAATCTCTAAAGGGCATCCAAATTTCATAAGGACCTCATGGTAGATGAAACTTGCAACTTCTTGTTCACTGTCTACAGGTACTGCATTAGCCACTGGCCATTTGGTGCTATGGTTAATTGCTACTAGGATCCAATAATTGCATTTCAGTGTAGTTGGCAGTCTTTCAATAAAGTCAATTCCCCATTTTTCAAATGGTCTTACAAGCTCAAAGGGAAAGAGTTTGGCAATTCTCTGTGGTTGGCCTTGGTTGACTTGGCAATTTGGGCATGTTTTCACTAGCTTCTCAATGTCTTGTTTCATTCTGGGCCACCATGCAGTGGCTTTCACATGGCTATAGGTTCCTTTAATTCCAAGATGTTCATATCCATCAAGTAGCATATGTACTAAATCCTGACCAGCAACATAAGAGCAATAGGCAGTAGGGCTTCCATCAATAATTTAGTAGAGTGATTGATCTTGTACCACAAATTTGTTGGCTTTGTCCTGGATTATCTTCTTGATCTATTTATCCACCTCATTAGGAATGTCTTGGTCCCCCAAGTATGTTGGTTATAAGCTAGGCCAATCTGACTCATGCACCAAGTTGAGCTGTCAACTTGTTCTAATCTTGACAAGGCATCAGCAACCATATTGTTTTGCCTAGGGCAGTATACAATATCCATGTCTGATTGCTGAATGCATTCACTCTGTCTTGTCATTCTTCTGGAGAGAACCTTCAGCTTAAATATCTTCTCAAGTGAGGTGTGATCTGTGTTCACATTGCACTTGACTCCTTCAATGTTAGAGCTCCAGGTCTTCAAGCAGAGTGCTATGGCAAGCATCTCCTCATGCACTGGATACTTCTGTTCTGCTAAGTTCAGTTTCTCAGATTCAAAGGCAACTGGATAGTCCTTCTTGTGATGTTCTTGGCTCAGTAGTCTACCAACTGCATAGTCTGAAGCATTTGAGCACAGAGTAAACTCTTTTCTGAAGTCTGGGATTCTTAGGCTTGGCAGCTTAGCAAGTTCATTCTTCAGCATCTGATAGGCAGTCTCCCAGGTTATGTCCCACTTCATGGTGTTGTCTTTCTTGAGAATATCAGTTAAATCAACTGAAATAATTGCAAAGGACTTGACAAATCTCCAATAGTAGGAACCATTCCAAGGAATGATATGAGTTCCAATATGCTATGGGGCTGCTGCAGATTCTTGACAACTTGAACCTTCATGGGGTCTAAAGTCACTCCTATGCTAGTCACTATGTGTCTCTGGTATTCAAAATGTTCCTTCAAGAATTCACACTTTGCTAGCTTGCTGTACAACTTGTTCCCTCTCAGGATCTTCAAGAACTTTTCAATGTGCACCAAGTATTCCTCTTTGTTCTTGCTGTATATCAATATGTCATCTAGGTAGATTACCAAAGACTTGACTAAGTATTTCTGGAAGACTGTTTGCATCAGGGTCATGAATGTTGCAGGGGCATTGGTGAGGCTAAAACTCATGACTAAGTACTTGCAATGTCCATATCTAGTCCTGAATGCTGTCTTAGGGATGTCTTCTGGCTTGACTCTAATCTGGCTGAATCCTTTGTGAGTACTAAATGTAGTACCCACTCTTTGCCCAAGAGTTCTCTCCAGAGCTCTACCCATAGTCCCCCTGTATCCTCCCTATGATTCCCCCACAAATTCTCACTCCTATTCCTGCCCTTATTTAGTTAGAACACTAACCATAACTGGAAGGTGTTAACACCCCTATTTTACAACACATATACTGTTATCTAAGCCACTCCAAGTGATATATATATATATCTATTTGAACCAAGTAAGAGAAGGAGAAGGTTAGGATGGAATAAACATAAGTCTTTATTACCTTGCTACCTTCTGTTGGAAGCTATTTTGACCCAAGTGGTGCTGACTTGACCTACAAGCTCTCCTATTCACCATATACAGTTGTAAATAACCCACATATTTGGTGCTGGCTCTGCAGAAATAATAATAAGCACAAGTGAGGTAATGACTACTGCAATCAAACTAAAAACATACAAGAGAAAGAGAGCAAAAGCCCTTGAGTGGTTCAATAAGCTTGAGAAAGTTGCGGTTGATTCAGGATGGGACAATGTTAAGAAAGTAGTGGAGTTTGCAAGACATATGAAAGGGTCAGCATGGCAATGGCATTATGGGTTGGAAAATGCAGTTAAAGACAACTGGGATGCACTAGAAGAAGCCTACAAGACATGCCTTTTATATGCTGAAGGATACAACTACAAATCCCTTCTACTGTCCTCACAAAAAAAAAGCAGTGGGCACTATGAAGCCTACACTGAACTGTTTCTCCAACAAGTTCAATGTCTCCCAAGGGACAATATTGCCAAACAACAGCTCATGAGGTGTTACATCATGGGCTTAAACATTGAAGTTAGACATAGGGCATCTAAAGTGCAACAGGGATGTAAAATGTTGCAAGAGTTGGTCAAACAAGTACAAAGGTAATCCTGCAATGGGAGCTACCCTATAGTGATACAAGTGATTGAAGGACAGGTCTCCCCTGTAAGAAAGGAAAATTTGCCTCCTCAAAAAACCATCAGTCACTGGAATTATGGCAAAAGGTACAAGAACTCTCAATCAACAATGTCCTAGAAGTCCCCAAAGATGATGATAAACTCTGGGAAGCTGTTGTAGATCTAAAGGCCCAGGTGCAAGCCCTCACCCAATAGATGGCACAACTGCAACAACAGTATCCATGTTATGTTTGTTGAGAAGTAGGCCACTGGGCCCACAAATATGAAAAATGGTACGGACAAGAACCTGTACAGGACACAAAAGAGAAGAAGGCATCAAAAGACAGAGTCCCTTGCCAGGAGGCAAACAGGATTCAATCAATCTAAGCCCTCTGGTCAGAACAGTTGAAGTGCAGAAGAAGAAGCGTCAACATGATGCTTCTACAGTGGAGGTAAAGGAACCTGTAGTAGAGGTTCTGTCAAAAGGAAAGAACGTGGAATTAGGTGAAGAAGTACAGAATGAGCCTTGGGAAGAGTGTTAAAGCAAAGAGCACTAGTGTGTCTTCCCATGGCCTATTCCCCACAATTAAGGTACTAGAGCAAACCAAGGCAAGCCTCCCAATAACCAGTTTACAGGGACTTGCCCTGGCTCTAGTCAAAGAGCTGATAGAGGGATTGAAGGAGATAACAACCCTGCACATCAACCAGATGGTCCTACAAATTCCAAATAAGGGAACATATGTAATGGTATGTATAGAGAATAAGGAGATTGTTGCCCTTACTGACACAGGATCCTCTACATTGATCATGTCAGAGTTATCAGCAAAACATCTAAAGATAGACATAGTCCCCAACAGCACCATTTGAGAATGGCTAGCAAATGACCAACTGGACACAACAGTAGGAGTGGTGCTTAATTGCCCCATCCAGTGAGGCAATTTTATTATACACCAAGATGTTGTAGTCCTACCTGTTGCAGCCAATGACTTACTCATTGGTAAGAGTTGGTTTATCCAACATAAGATGGACATACTCTACAGTGCATCTGAATTCAGGTGAGATACCAAGATTATCCCACTAATTCATATCACCAACAAAAGCAACACACCTAGCAGCAGTGTGACAATCAAAGAGGTGAAACTGGTGCAGTCTCTGATCATCACACAAAAGCTGATAATAATACCACTAGCCAGTGAGACGGTGATCTCATTAGAGACACCAATAGCTTATCTGACAAGTGGAAGAATGATAACTGCAACAAAGGTATTCAAGCAACTGGAAGGAATCTTGATCACTAAAGTACTGATACCGCCAAAATTTGAAATGCAAAGTCTGAGGTGCTTAGTGGTTAACAACTGGCAACATGTGGTGACATTGCCTAGAGGAGAGCCATTGTTGAACTTAGAGGAAGTTGATTGAAACAACCCAGGACTGCCTACAAGCAAGGAACCAGAAGATGAACTTGCCAAACTAGATGTGGACCCTGGTCTACTGCCTACATTGAAAGACAAGTTCCTGGAAAGAGTACACCTGCCTGCCAAAGTATTCTCTAAGAACCAAGTAATTGGCCATATACCTGGGGTATATCACCAAATCCACCTTGCCAACAAATACCCAGTCAAGCAAAAAGCCTGTAGAAACTCAAAAATTAACACAGATTATATCAAAGAGTCAATTGAAACTTTATTAAAAGACAACATCATTACAGAGAGCCATTTACTGTGGGCCTCCCCAATAGTGACAGTCCCAGAGAAAGACAGAAAGAAATGTTTTTGCATCAACCATCAAAAATTGAATGCCATCACCTGGAAGGGCATGTATCCACTACTGCAAATAGACAACCTCTTGGACAGATTAATCAGAGCTAAATATTTTAGCTCTCTTGACTTAATCTCTAGGTAGTGGCAAGTTGAAGTAGCCCTGGAAGATGAATCCAAAACTGATTTTATAGCATTGTTTGGATGATACATATGGAACCAACTACCCTTTGGCTTGTGCAATGCTCCTGCTATGTTCCAAAAAAATATTGACAGGGTGCTAGGAAATTTACACTAAGAATGTACTCTTGTGTATCTGGACAAAATCACAATGTATTCCCCCAATGTAAAAGAACATGTACATAATGTGCAATGTATCCTGACAGCCCTCCTTGAGAACCAACTCAAACTACATCCCAAGAAGTGCCATTTCCTGTATACAAACTTGCTGTTCCTGGGCCACAAGATCTTGGCAGATGGGATATACCCATCTACTTCTCTTCTGAAAGCCGTTCAAGATACACCTGCACCAAAGGATAACAATGCAGTGTTGGGATCCCTAGGATTAGCCGGCTACTATTGCTGCTTTGTCAAAAACCTTGCAACAATAGCAGTGCCCCTGTACAAATTGATGCAAAATGGCCAGTGTTTTGTGTGGTAGTTGTAATGTGAGATTTTTCATTAACTGTGATGGAAGTCTCACTGGTATTGGCGCTGTACTGAGACAATACCACCAACCCAAAGAATTTCACCCAATCAGATATGTGAGTCATTTGCTAAACAAACACAAACGTCACTACCCCATTACTATGATAGAATGTCTGGCTGTTCTTTATTCAATTCAATAATTCCATGCATACATATATGGTTGCTAATTCATGATAGTAACAGGCCACAGTGCACAGGTCTGGCTGATGAAAACTAAAGACTTAACCAGTTGACTAGCATGTTGGGCCCTCCAACTACAAGAATACAACTTGAAAATAATTCATTGTGCAGGCAAGAAACACCAGGACACAGACTCCCTCAGTTGTTATCCCATTTGCCAAGTACAAGTCAGCAAGGACTACAAGGATGCAATCTGCTTTAAAAGAAGGGGGAAGTACCCCAAACATATTGTTACAAACAAGCAGAGGAGAGACCTTGAAAGGAAATGATCTCAGTACAAAGTACACAAAAATCAATTATGGTTCCTCAAAGGACAGTTCAGAGTCAAGGTACCCCCAGTAGCTGCCTGTGAAGAAATCATACAAGAAAGACATATATCATTAGGACATGCTAACCCCTAACAACATATAAGATGTTAAGAAAGATGTTTTATTGGAAAAAAATGATGACCAAGGTCACAAATACATTACAAAGATACTCCAACTGCAAAAGATTTAACCAGAGTCAGAATATAGGGACAACTGCCCTAATACCAGCTGACCTACCCTTCCACTGGGTAGGCATTGACTTTGTTGACCAGTTTATGAAAACAAAGAAAGGAGAACAATACATATAATTGCTACCAATTATTTCTCGAAGTGGGTCAACGCCCAAGCCATCCAAAATAAAGATCAGAAAATAACTGCCCAATTCATTCTAGAACAACTCATATGCTGACATGGATATCCTCAGATACTCCTGTCCAACAATGGTGGTTCCTTCCTGAACAACACTGTGGCCCATCTGTACAAAATGATTGGCATGAAACAAGTCTTCATGGCTGTCTATCACCCCCAGACTAACAGATTAACTAAGAGGAAGAACCAGACATGTTGCTGCATACTAGAGAAGCTTCACTGGGAACTCCCTCAGTCATGGGCCAAGCTGCTCCCACTGATACTCCTAGCCATGCATACAATACTAAATAAAATGACAGGATTCTCCCCATACAAAGTTCTGTATGGACAAAGGTGCAAGTGGCATGAAGAAGGTGGATTAACAATGGAAGGTGTCCCCTTGACAACAAATAACAGCTATGTAGAAAGGTTGATACACCATATTGCCCACATATACATAAAAGTATTCAAGAATATTGAAAAGCACCTTCCTCCTCCACCCAAAAACAAGAAACTAACCAGACAAAAGTGAAAACCAGGCAATACAGTGTGGTACAACCAAACTGTTGCAGGCCTGATGATCCACCAATCATCACTGAAACCAAAGTGTGACTAAGCAATTATCATGACAAGGATAGAGGAAGACATAGGATAAATACGAAGTTTATTAGAGAAGATTTTAGTCAATATAAGTATAAATGATATGCACAAGGAAGTTTGCCCAAAAGGGAGAATAAAAGAATGCATATGGAAAGCACCAAAAGAAACAGTTCACCTGAAACCGGTGATACCCCTCCCACCAGCAAGAATCAAGATGATATCAAAAACAAGACCAACCTGTAAGTATTGAGAGATATGGTAGGAGTGTTACATGCAACAAGTGCCACCTAGGAAGAGTAGTTTGCCAGAGCAGTCACATTGATACAAGATACAATCAGAGAGGGACAAAACAAGTTACCCATGCCAATATGAAGCATGGAGATACTACCCAAGAAGACTGTGTACCACCTAAGAGGAGGTTCCTTGATCATTAAGGAGAAGGATGCCGCACTGATTCATGTATCCATACTGGACACAGTCAGACAGAAGACACAAGGAATCAACTGTTGCACCCTCACAAGACCTCAAGAGCCCCCCTGTTTTGTTGCATATATGCCATTGATTGGTACCACAGTTGTCAAGGTATATGCAGACCTGGTACAAGCAGCAAGAGCACCAGAAGTAGAACTCCCAATTGAAGGACTCCTCTGAGAAATTTGCAAACATCTCAAACCGCATTTCCAATAAGGAACCATCTTAGAGAAAATACGCAAACAGATTAAATACACCAGCCAGTTAACCCATGAAATCCACCAAGTTGCTGTGTTACAACTATTACAGTGGTTTACCATAGGACAACTCACCAAGTTGCTGTGTTACAACTATTACAGTGGTTTACTATAGGACAACTCAGGAACCAGTACAAAGTCCAACTCCAAGAAGCCAATGAAACCATCACAGACACTGTAGAAACCATGAGGTAAGTGCAAAAGTACCTTGATTGTGCCATAGTCTCTATGGAAAAACTACAATATGTCTTGGAAGAGGCAAAAACTTGTTATTGACAACAGCTGACTGCCAACTAAGTGTATGCCCACTTCAAAAGAGCCCCCACTGTTGTGTTGAACATGACAAGGACAAGCCCCAACAACTTTTGCAAGATAAAGAAGCAAGACTTTGTTGCATTATTAGATATCTTCTTGTTCTCCAACCCTCCCAAGGAACTTACCCAGAACCCTATGGTTTGCCAATTGTTTGGCTCTGTGGAAAACATCCTTCAAGCAATGCAAGCCACACCCCACTCTGCTGCCAAATGGTATCAGGTACTTGCCTGTGACCCCTTTGCAAGTGACAACCAGCAATGGTAATATAATGACTCCCCAGGCTCTGTAAACAAAGTTGACCCTGGAGAAGCAAGTTAGTCAAAGAACTTCAAGGACAAAGTTCCCTCTTGACCCCCAGGATATGTGAGTACTAAATGTAGTACCCACTCTTTGCCCAAGAGTTCTCCCCAGAGTTCTACCCAAAGTCTCCCAATATCCTCCCTATGAATTCCCCACACATCCTCCCTCCTATTCTTGCCCTTATCTAGTTAGAACACTTACCACAACAGGAAGGTGTTCACACCCCTATTTTATAATACCATGTCTATTATCTAGGCCCCTCCAAGAGATATATATATATCTGATTGAACCAAGTTAGAAAGGAGAAGATTAGCATGGAATAAACATATGTCTTTAGTACCTTGCTACCTTCTATCAGAAGGTATCCTGAGCCAGGTGGTACTCACTTGACCTACAAGCTCTCCCACACACCAAGCACAGTCAGTAATAACCCACATCCTGACATAAGGTCAATCTTGCTGAATATAGTGGCTCCATTGAGTTGGTCCAAAAGCTGATCAATCCAAAGTATGGGGTACTTATTCTTCACAGCAACTGAGTTGAGGGCTCTGTAGTCAGTGTACATCCTAGTGTTCCATCTTTGTCTTTCACAAAAAGTACTGGTGCACCCCATGGTGACTTGCTGGGTCTGATATATTCTTGCTCCAATAGCTGATCTATTTATTGCTTCATCTCTTCCAACTCCAATGGACTTATTGTGATAGGTATCTTACTTACAAGAGGGCTATCTCCTGTGTCAATGGCATAATCCACATCTCTGACTGGTGGTAGGCTTACAAGTTCCTCTGGAAATACATCTGAATATTCCTTCAAAAGAGTCTACACCTTCTGGGATCCTGGAGTAGAGGAATTCTCCTGTAATACTGTCATAAGGATCATCTGGGTACCTTTTTTAAGTGCTATACAGAGCTGTTACTTGGTAAGTTCATTTGTTTCACACACACTGGAATTGACCAAGCTTCAATCCAATCTTGCAGGTAATAGCTCATAGGTCTTGTTGTCCTTCTGGATCTTAGTTCCATTGGTTCACCAGATGATTGATGGATTACAACAAAATAGCCAGGTTTTTCCAAGTACAACATCCAACTTGCAGTTCCCAAATATATAGGCCTTTAGGTCTTCTTCATAGTTATTGATATTTGTCCTTACTGGCTGAGTAATACAGTTGTTTATGTGAGAGTTCCATTGAGATGTTAAGACTGAAGTTGATTTGGTAGGTTCTAAGTTGTATCCAGACATCAAAGCAAGTTGCTCTGAAATGTACTCTTGCAATGCTCCAGAGTCAATCATGCACATGACAGGTACTCCATTTATTACTGCATTCAAGTATAATAGCTTTCCTGAGTTGGAGGTCATCTGGGATAGGTATTTTTCTGTCATATGGAAGGTGAGTTCTGAGTCTTCATCAAGTTCATCCCCCATGTTACTCTACTCAAGGGCTTCAATATGGTAGAAGGTTCTTGATGGCTGGTGTCCATTTTTTCTCTGAGGGCAGTACTTTGTTATATGTCCTTGCTGGTGGTAATTAAAGCAAATTCCTTTCATCTTACATTCTTCTCAGGTAGCATTCTTCTGCACAGTGTCTATTTCCATTGGCACTTCTTCTGATTGTCTTCTTTCTGAGTGATTGCAGCCTCTCTGATTAGTCATTGAGGGCTTCCCAACTTCAATCATAGCTGAGTCATAGTCAGTGGCAATCTTGATTGCTTCTTCAATAGTCTGAGGTCTTTGATAACTCACTGCCATGAGAGTTCTTTCTTTCAGCCCATCAATAAAGTATTCCACTTGATTCAGGAGGTTCATTCTTTTCAATTTGTCCAAGTAGACATATATATTCATAGATGTACTCTTAAACCATTCCATTCTGTCTGAGTGTCTTCAACTTTCTTCCTAGTAGTGTCTGCTGGTGTGGCGGTTTGAAAGTATCCTGAATCTCCAACACAAGTGTTTCCCAGGTGGATCTTGTAGAGCATCCCATCATGGTGGTTGACCTGATCTTTTTGTGGTACCACAGTAGAGCTGCATCTAACAGATAAAAGACTGCACACTGTAACTTGCTTTCTGGAGCAAAATATGGGTGGGTGAGTTATATGCTATCCTTATCCTCCTACAACTTATTCTAGATATTATACTTTACCTGAGAAATTTTTTGTTGTTTGAAGAAAAACAGGTTATCTAATAGAGATACATTTTTGCATTTGGTAACTTGTTATACAACAGATCATATGAATCATCCTGGTAGCAAAACTTATAAATATTATTTTGGGCAAAACAATGAAAAAAAAGCAAAAGGGGAGAACAAACCAAAAATAATTGGGTTATTAAGACATTTGGAGGAAGAAAAATGGGACCTTTGCCAAGTTCATCAATAGGAAACTTATGTATCAAGAATACTTATTTTACAGTTGGAGTCAAACAAGGTCCATTGTCTTTTTTGGCAGCTATATTGTATGCTTTAAATCCAACTTTGTTTAAGAATTTCAGCCAACAGATAGATGTTATAAGAGAGGGTTTTAGTACAGAAGGGTTAGAGGTAACAAAACAGGAAACATGTAACATTCCTTTTGATATGGTAGTGGAGACATTTAATAATTCTAAAAAGAATTTGGACAGTAAATACTGTTATAGGTATTTTGAGGAAATGTTTGGTATAGATATTATTTTAGTATATGTTACAAAAAACAAAGGATATAACATTTATGCACCCAATGATGGTAGGTATCTCTGGAAACAGAAGTTTAATTGTGGTATAATAATATTTAGGAATCATACTAAGTTGTCTCTCAAAACAAAAACAACATATGAGCCTGTAATATTGTCAAAGGGAAAAACAATGTTTACAAATGATGACAAGTTGTAATCATTACTAATAGACGTAAAAGTATCTTTAATGTTAAAACCAACAATAGTTCCAGGCAAGGATGCTTTTTTACCGCAAGATCTTGATTATCCTGTAGAGTTGGGAACCAAGAGAGTTAAGGCACAATATGTGAGCAAGGATGGTATTTGTGTAGCTGTACAATGGGATGATGATACATTTCAGAGATGTTTTTCAAAGCCATTGTGGAAGGTTCCAATATTGAATGAGCAGCCTGGGAATCCGCTTAAGGAACATCTTAGTTTGATGAATAACATTAGGAAACTGTTAGGTTTAAAAGAAAAGCTTTGGAGAAGTTCTGGTGACAAGATAGTGTATTTACCAAATAAACAAACGGTATAGAGTTATAGGATGTGGCTATATTACACAAACTCAAATAAATAATTTGTGGTACTAATTTTTGGCAATACTATCTGGTAATAATTTGGGGCAATAATATATGACAATAATTTATGGCAGAAATTTTGTAGTTGTATTTACATAAGTATTAATATTAAGTTGCCAACTTGAGTTTGAAATTAAAAGATTATATTTATTTTTTAAAAGCCAAAATTAAATACCAAACTTATATTAGATATTAGTTTTAACCCAAATTTATAATTTCATATCACACTTGACTCTCTTAAGTATATACCCTCTTCTAATAACTTCCTTCTCCTCTATACCCACTCTCAAATTTTAACTCATCCTCCTGCCATGTTCCTTTTTAAAAATACCTCTCTTTCTTGCACAAATCTTTCTTAACATCTTAATCCTAGCTCTCTTTCCTTTTTGAAAATACTTCTTCTTTCTTGCACAAATTGTTCTCTCCTATAATATTTATTTAAATCTTATTTCTCCCATAGTTGTGCTATCTCTCTCCCCCTCTACTCTCTAATTGCCAACAGAAAAGACTCTATAATCCTATCCACATACATCTGGCTTCATTGTATTCTAAGCCTTCCTTGACTCTTGTCCTTATTTGTTAACATAAATTTAACTGCTGGTCTTGTCATTGCATTCCCTACCTCACTCACATCTACCTGCTTCTAATTTGTATATGCTGCACTATAAATTGTCCCATCATTTGACTGAATTAATCTTGTATACAACAACAACTTATCATCCAAATCCAAAATCTGTACCTTAATGTTTGATACACTTATCCCCAACTCCTCTGATACCCTGGTTAATATCTTACCCAATAAGTTACAAAAATCTACATAATACATATTAGACTTGTTCCGTTGGATAGTGCCACATAGTGCCAGCCTGTTTATGGTGCCGGATCAATCTGGCACTCTACGGCACTATCTGGCACTATAATTTCTACCATGATGCCAGTGGTATGATACAGTTACTGGTAATTTTACTCAATCTTACTTATGTTGCTCAGAATAGTACTTTCCTTGCTTTATTTACTCTTCATAATGCTCCAGACACATTTCTCTCAGTGGATGTCTTCTTGTATGAACATACTGTGCATTAATAAGTATCTTAACTATTTTACCTATTCTGCTGTTTTCTCCTATATATGACTTTCCTCTGTATATACCTGCCAATATGCTGAATCTCTTCCGATATCCAAATGTGTGCTCTACCCTCACTCTGAAATGATTAAATATCTCATTGTAGAGCTTCTGCTTCCTGCTAAGCACACCATTCCTTGGATTCCTATAAGCAGTAATACATCCTAATCTCTGACAATCCTCCCCTATATAAGCTAAGTCTGCCATACATTTCTCCCCTCTACTGAATTCAGGATGATTCTCTACCCAGAGTGCTTTGTCATGCCTACTTCCAGCAAATGGCCCACTAAACCAGATGATGTTACCCTCAATGTCAGACAGTGCTTGAAACTTCACGCAGTGTGCCTTGTACTTGCCAGAATAAAAGTGCCTCTGCCCTCTAAAAGGTCTGTTAATCCTCACTGGGAAGGTATCCAAAATACTCCTGATATGGAACCTGTTGCTGAACACTCTGGGATATGGAAGTCTATTGGAGCTTCTGAACCTAGTATTCCAAGCTTGCTCTAAGTCATTCATACCCTCTGCAAGGTGGTTCTCCATTGCTGTCAGCTGGGAATGAAAGCTTCTAGGACTTTTGTTGCCATGGATGGTGGGATGAAACCTTGTAGGGCAATAGTTCTTGTAATAGCAGAGAAGCTTGACAAGGGATCTCCTTGAGTAGATTGGGGTTGATGGTCCACAGTACTTGGAATCAATCTCCTCTAGTGTGTCAAAAGGAAATCCAGTGGTAGTGATGGGATTGATGAGAAAAGACCATTTAGATGAGTAAGTCATATTAAAATTGGTGGATGATTGTATTGAGGCGGTTTGAATTGCTTTGGCGCGATACGCATTATTTATCTGATTTTTAATACATTATGGTTAAATCTCCATCAATTGCCATGTATCCTGTCATTATGTCGCAAAAATCATCCGCAAACAATGCCTTGGTACTTTTATTGATGCTTTAATCATAGGTCTATAATCAAATAGGAAATCTGCAATTGATGTGATCTGATCCGTGTCAACGCAATCCAAGATGCATCATGCATAATATATGGAAAATTCAACAATCACATTAGTTTTCATATATATTTCATATAAGACCAGGTTGATGCCAATATACTGCTGTATAAGTATCCAAATCCATTGCTATGGTCCCCATACCAAGCCTCAACTCATCTTTAGTACAACCCAGACAAAACCCATCCCCCAGCTCACTAGCACAGTCCGGACCGGAAAAGTCGATGTCAGATCCGTTTGAGTTCTTGCCAAATGATTTTAGTATGGCCCAAGTGTCTACGATGAGCCTTCATACAGATATTAGGGCACTACTAATTAATCTAGCAGAACTAGATACCTCAGGGAGTCGACAAAGATGGAAGAATTTGAGTAGAAAGCTGTGGCATGAGTTCTACATCAAGATGCCAGCCAATGTATGTAAAAAGATATATAACAAGACAAGTATTGAAATCAAGAATCAGCTGAGAGTGAGGGGATTTGACAAAGAAGCCGCACGGGAGCAATTTTGCGCGCAATTTGCACAGTATGGGCCGGACGCGTCCGTTTGTGCCTCAACTTTGGGAACCAAAGAGATTTTGAATGAGTTTTTGCCTCAAATGACTAATGTACTATGTGATATATTAGTAGAGCGCAGTGGCTTCTAAGAGCAATATACATAGGACTCATCCAGGCAACAGCTCCAAAGTATCAGACAGAGGGTAAGTGAATACCTTGAGGAATCAGATGGTGAGCTTCAGGAGGAAGAATACAGACTGCAAGCAACATTGTCCAGATCACGCCAGCATGCCTTGCTGGATTCCCTACCATCTCTTGCAACCACAGCGCACCAGTGCACGTCAGTCCAGAGTACGCCAACACCCTTTACCAGAACGCCCCGCATTGAGTCAACACGCGTTGGGTCAACATGCGCGCTTCAGAGCAAAACTACAAGAACTCGCCAAACTGCTAATTTAGACACCAGTCCATTGGAGCGGACCAAGTTGCATCAACTTGCAGCATCACATTGAACTCAGCCAAGGGCCATCTCAATGCATCAAGGCGCGCCTGCACGTGCCGTTTTGCCTGACCATCAGCAAGTTACTTCTGGTGAACTGACTGATGATGACCAACATGAAGTGCCTCAACCACCAGAGCCCTTGGCAAGTAAAAGAACACGTCAGCGTGTGGCCCTACAGGCCGGTTCAGTTGGTTCAGTTGGAGCAATTCAGTGTGGCCAAGCTGTAGCATCACACTCATCAACTAGGAGGCAAAATACTGACTACAAATGCACAAGTAGCCAAGATGATAGTCAGCCAGGAAGTAGTATAGGTGTGCAAAGTGAGTCACTACCAGATGCTTCAGTAGTAATCCCTGTGAGAAAAAAACCCAGGAGAAGATAATGCAATTGCTTGGAATTGCTCAAATTTGTAATGATCCTGACAACCCATTTTTTTTGCAATCCAAATCAAGCCATTGCAAATCAGTGATCATCAAATTCTTGATATAAGTAATATCTAGGTCATCTCACATTTGAGACAGAACCCCTATAAATAAACACCCTGCATATATATATGTCATCTGTAATACTAGTGCAGCTATTGGATCTGTTTTGCACCTACACAATTGCTTGCGTGCTGGCTATGACACCTTGGCCAATCACTACAATCAGGGATTTACTTGCTCAATGAGCAAAATGGGATATTTGATGGCAAATCAGGTAGCTTTTCTAGTAGTCAATGAGCCAATTGGGGGCTGCCAGCTTCAGGATACTTTTGGACCAATTAACCACTGAGATACCATCCAATTAGAGTGAGGGTAATCAAAATGGTAAGTATCTGTGTAGTTTATAGTATGATACACATTCATTTCCATTTACATTAAAGAAACATATCCAAATACTGGATTTTACCTGCCATAATAACAGTATCCAATTGCGCATGTGATGCAAACATTACAAGTTGGCGCAATCATCCATGCCAACCTCATTGTGTCAGATTGCGCCATAGTGTGCGAGATTGTCCCGCATAGTGCAAAATTGTCCAAGAACAATCCTTCCTTCTGGTAGCTATAATATTGTGCCTGATTGTTCTTTACAACTGTGGATTGTGCCGCACACCCTGGCATGGTACAATGGAACAAGTCTATTATTGCCCTTCAAGGTAAACATTGCCGTAGTATAGTTTGTCTCTACCTTTTTATCTCCCTGGGCAAACTTCTCCTTTGCTACTCCCTTACAAAATATTAACCCTTCTGGATTTCTTACTGTTTGATGCACAAATCCTTTGGATCTGTCTGCCCATTGTATGTATACATTACCAATCTTCTCATGTATGGCCCTCCTGTCACTACTGGCTCCAACAAAAATACCTTTAATTCTTCAAACAATTCTGACTTAACCCAATTGATAGATTGTATCTTTGGTAACATGGGAGTTTGCCTTCAATTTACAAAACCACAATTAGTCCCAGTTTAAATTTATTTGTTCTGACTCATTACATTTAAACTTATTACTTTGAATTATTTTGCAGCTCTTCCTCCTTGCTCTACCACTAATATATAGCACCCTATTATGCCTCCCTCCCTCTTGAATCTTTGTTCCAACCTTTTACAAAGATTCTTCTTTGAATATGGTTTTGATGCTAACATATCCCACTCCTATACTTAGGTCTTACAAAAACTTGAATTCAAACTTAATGATAAATTTGGTTTTGACATAAAATTCATCCCCCCAAAAATATCTTCTGATGATGCTATCATTCAAAGACTTACTTACAAAGGACATTACATCCACCATAACAGCAAACTTGTCTGCAAAACTCCCCTCATCAACAACAAAGGTTATTACATCATTGGTGGCATCAAACACATCCCTCTTATTTAAGAATTACGCAACATCTTCATCCCTTACGTTGCTGTTGCTGATAATCTTGTCTCTCCCAAAACTCACCTCAGAGGTTCCATCCTTCCTTTACATGTCTGTGTCAAAAATTCTGTCAATCTCTATCTTGATGTCTCCTCCTCCCACAAAGATCTTAATGACCTCAAATGTCTTTCTGTTTATTGGGTCATAAATAATACGGTTTCAACTTTGGTAAAATTTACAAGATCCTTGCCCTACTTGTTGCCAACAGATCTCACGTTAATACTGTCTCTACTATCCTTTTAGTTTCTATGGCCAAATCTGAAAATACCATCTACCCTGATGAACTATGCATTCCTGAATCTAAATACTTCCCCTGGACTATATTCTGATTTCTCTAGGCTGTTGCATATATCCTATCAGCCACTGCACCTAATTGCCTTGATAATGCTTTAGTATGAGCTGACAAACTACCTGCTAATGTGGGTGGTGATGTTACAACAACCATTTAATGGTTTTCAACTGAAGGTATTGCTTTTGCTATATTCTCATCTGCCTGAGCATTGTGGTCAGCTTGCAGCTCAACAGAGATTCTCAATTGCCTACTTGATGGAGAGCCTGAGGTGTCTGCATTACTACTTGCAGCAGGCATACTGTTCACCAGGCCTTTTTTGGCTTTACCCTCACCTGTTGCACTGAATGTCAAAGCAAGCTGTTGTCAAACCATTTTTCTGCTGCTGTCAGTAGTGGTGTTTTATTGGGAACAAGATGACTTTGCTTTATTTTTGGCAGCACAAATATACAAGTGAGTTAGACCAAAGGGGAAACGGTGATACATATACATGTGTATGTGGTGCCACAGCTTTATTTGTAATGTGAACTATGGCAGGTCATCATTGAATCTTTCACTCATGTAAATGCATTGTCTCAAATACAGGACTTTCTTAAGTTCACATGAGTATCAACAAGAAAATCATATAATGGAGTTACAGTGTTGAGTGTTAAGCTGTTTGCCCCGTGGACAAGACTTGTTGTGTTGTATCATAATTAGTTTGGGGCTTGTTCTATAATGCAGATGCTGACCAACATTATACAACAACTTTCAGTATGCTAGTACTGAACTAGTTTATTAGGAGGTTGATATATTGATAGAAGATATAACTTTCACTAATAACCTCAGTCTTAGGCACAAAATATACTGTAGGCAGTGTTTCTCACTTGTGCAGCAGTTTTCTGACCTTCTGTTGGCTATTGGGCTTATTTACTGTTGTAGTAACTTTTTCTTATTTGGAAGTCACTTTCCTTGCAGAGAAAACATTTTCTAATATTGTAATTCTGAGCTCCCCTAGAGTATCACGTGATATGATTGGCTGGCTCAGTTGCTACATGTGATCAAAGGCACCATAGTAATTCAAGCAATAGAGGCCTAATATACTTTGTAATTGGACTCTTTTGATCATAACTTCTTAATTGCTGCTTCAGATGAGCTTTAATTTGAAACATGTGTTGGCTATGGAGTGTTCAGCATGACATAATGTTTTGGGTGGATATCTTGTCAGGGTCTTGAGCTTTGTCCTTCAAAGTAGGCATTTCTTGATCTTTCACTTGTGTGTTACAATAGCAAAAGCAAAACAAAGAAATGAGCGCCATATTGGTTTTGAGATATTGTGGTAATGGAAAGTATTTGATTACCACAGACTTCTTTCACTCAATACTTTAAGAGAAGAGAGAAATGACAATTGTGGCTATTGTAGCAAGCCTCTCATCCATGAAGCATGTAGACAGCATAGGATGTGTTACAAGAGTTACAGCAGTGTTTTGTCACAAAAGTCTCATTAGATCATTCTTTGGTCACTACTGTACCAGCAATATTGTGCCAGTCAGTTGATACCTCTGTAACAGCACCTTGCTGTACTTGTCACCTTAGGCAAACTGAGTTAGGTCAGTTTATGACATCTATAGGCTCACCCCAGCCTTCTGAATATGCTATGCAGAGTAATAGCTCTGAAGAAGCAGGCTTACTGATAGTTTGTGAGCCTATCTCCACTGACAGCAGTACTCTGCATGTGCCTGGCAAAATCTGAATATGCAATGAGACAACACTCATGTAAAAGAATGTTGAAGGTTCTTTATTGAGTCAAGTGAGCCCAGTAATCCATATACTTGTGAATAATGTGCTGTTATGGCTAGAGAAGTGGTGTTGTTCTACTAATATCAGTAATGGGGGCTTTGCTGATTTACTACTAGTTCTTGCCAATATCATCCTGGGATGTAACTTAACATGTACATAGTATAAATGGATAACTGTCATGCAGCTGACAACATATGACCCAGAGACTGTCTTGATAACCGCATGTATTAACAGTTGCATGACATTAACATCAGGAAATGCTACCATAGCAAGGAGTTCCATTTGTCAGGTATCAACCACCATTGGGCTAAGCACTTTTCATGCTCCAGATATATTCCAGTATTATCAGTTTAAAGAATATTGGGCAGTCCAACAAATATTGCAAAGTTATGAAGTACTGCACTCAATATCAATCAAGCACAAACATATCCCATACATTTGATGGCAAGCATTATAGACAGCTTAGAAGCAACGGCTACTTTGAAGATATGTATGATCATGCCTTTGCCTTGCCACTTGATTGACACTTGTTAAATAAGTACTTTACCTAAAAGTTCTGCTGGTGATCAATTCTCATCAACTTGAAACTGCCATCTATCTTAAGATACCAGAGCCAAAATCTGACGGTATTCTCCCAGATATCTGCACCTCAATGACTATCCAACCTGGATAGCTACCTGTATTCATTTCTGCATGAATATTGTATGCTTGCCAGCAGGATAACAGTCAATGGCCATCATGTCAAAGTGTGTATTTTATCTCCATTGTGTGGGTACTAAGTGTAACGCTCACTCTTTGGCCAAGAGTTCCCCCTGAGTCCTGACCAAAGTATCCCCAGTATCCTCCCTATGAGTCCCTCATACATTGTTCCTCCTATTCCTGTGCTTACCTAATAAGAATGCTTACCATAACAGGAAGGTGTTCACACCCCTATTTTATAACACATTGAAAGCAAGGAACCAGAAGAGGAGCTCTCCAAGCTGGATGTGGACTCTGGTCTACCACCTACACTATGAGACAAGTTACTAGAAAGAATGCACTCTCTTGCTTGAGTATTTTCTAAGGACCAGGCAATTGGCCATATACCTGGGGTATATCACCAAATCTACCTTGTCAACAAATACCTCATCAAGCAAAAAGCCTATAGGAACTGAAGAATTGACTCAGAATATATCAAATAGACTAATGAAATCTTGTTAAAGGACAATATCATTGCACAGAGGCACTGTTGGTGGGCCTCCCCTGTAGTGATAGCCCCATAGAAGGATAGAAAGTAACATTTTTGCATTGACTACTAAAAACTGAACTCCATCATCAGGAAGGACATGCATCTACTACCACAAACAGACAATATCTTTGACAGAGTAGTTTGAGCTATATATTTTGGCTCCCTTGAATTAATCTCTGTGTATCGGCAAATAGAAGTAGCTCCAGAAGACTAACCCAACACTGCTTTCATTACATTGTTTATATAGTACCAATAGGAACAACTGCCCTTTGGCTTGTGCAATGCCCCTGCTATGTTTCAAAGGATGATCAATAAGGTACCAGAGAATTTACAATGGAAATGAACACTTATGTATCTTGACAACATCTTATATATGCCTCTGATGTAGAGGAACATATACAGGATTTGCAATGTATCCTGACAGCCCTGCTCAAGCACCAGCTCAAATTATATCCTAGAAGTGTCACTTCTTGAATACAAAATTGTTGCTCCTGAGCCACAAGAACTTGGTATAATGGATACACCCACACCAAAGGATATCAATGCAGTGCCTGGGCTCCTAGCATAAGCCAGCTACAATTGCCACTTTGTCCAATGGTTCAAGACAATAGCAGCCCCCTTGTACAAATCAACACAGAAAGGCCAGTAGTTTATGTAGCTGGAGCCCCAAAAGGAAGCATTTGATCAGCTGAGACACCTCCTGATGTCACCCCCAGTGTTACATTTTTCCAACTGGGATGTGCAACTTTTATCAACTGTGATGGAAGCCTTACCCCTACAGACACTCTACAGTGTCTGTATTGGGACAATACCACCAACCTGGCAAATTCCACCCAATTGGTTATGTGAGCTGTCTGCTGAACAAACACAAACATAACTACCCTGTTAACAAGATAGAATGTCTGGCTGTTGTTTATTCAATTTAGCAATTCCATACCTACATAAATGGTTGCCAATTCACAATAGTAATGGACCACAACACATTGGTCTGGCTGATAAGAACTAAAGACTTGACCAGCCAACTAGCATATTGGGCCTTCTGACTACAGGGATACAACTTTGAAATAATCCACCATACTGGCAAGAAACACCAGGACACAGACTTCCTGAGTTGCTGTCCTGTTTGCCAAATAAATGAAAGTGATGATTACAAGGATGTAATCTGCTTTAAAGAGATGGGGTAGTATCCCAAACGCATTGTTACAAACAAGCAGAAGAGAGACCATCAAAGGGGCCCCTAAGACCCCCCCTCCCAACCCAGGTTGGGAAGGGTAGGGTGGTCTCCCATCATGTGAACCCCATCCCCCCCACGCCAGCCCCCCACATTAAGGTGGGCCATTGAATAAATCATTAAGTGAAAACCACATAATCTACTTGTTCTGCTAATCACTTCCAATTTCTCCAAGACTCTTACAACAGGTTATGAGCCCCAAGCTCTCACTCTCTGCAATGTCTACTACTGCTATTACTGGAATTTTCCCTCTGCTGAAAAGTTGGATGGATCCAACTACCAAGTGTGGAAGGTGAAGATGAAGATGCTGCTGCAAGAAAGAGGCCTTTGGGATATTGTCATGGGAGAAGAATGCCCTCCTAAATACATGGGAGAGGAAGCCTTGAAGTACCCAAAGAAAGAATGAAGTGTCTTCAACTGCATTTGCCTTAATGTTAAAGACAAATTGCTAATTCAATGCTCAAGAGCAAAAACCACAAAGAATGCCTGGAAGGCATTAGAAGACACCTACCATTCATGTTCAGCTGCTAAGAAAATGTATCTGAGACAAAAACTCTTCAATACAAAGATGCAGCCAGGAGAAGAAATGAAAAATCTAATTAACAGAATTACCCTGCTGGTAGATGGGATGGAATCTGTGGGTGTACCAACTACTGATGAGGATGAGATAGTTACCATCCTGAATAGCCTGACAGAGAGGTTTTTGGGCCTTGTATCAGCCCTAGAGTCCAGAGCTGAAGACTTGACCTTAAATTATGTATATGGAAGGCTCCTGGATGAATAATTAAGAAAATCAAGTGCAAATTAGAAGGAGGAAGAAAATGCTTTAATAAGCAATGATAACCAACAAAGGAGGTACCCAAAACCCTACAAATGCAACAGCAACCTGCTTTGTAACTACTGCAAAAGCAAAGGGCACACATCAGACCGGTGACTCAAAAAGAAAGATAATCAGCAAAAGAAGCCTGAATATGGAAATGCTGTAACAACTGAAGATAGACTATTCATATCTGCACTAAATATGACCACAAACAGGGATTCTCAGACGTGGTATATTGACTCTGGAGCATCTTAGCACTTTACACACCAAAAAGAACTTTTTACGCAATATCAAGAAATTCCAATTAAGAAGGTTTTCATGGGTGACAATAGAACACTTGATGCAGAGGGAGAAGGCACTATCGAAGTCAACCTAAGAAGCAGTGAAGGAAGCCCTACACTGACTTTCAAAGAAGTACTCTATGTACCAGAAATAGCCAAGAACCTACTATCTGTAAGCAAGGCCACTGCAGAAGGACTCAGATTCAGCTTTGACAATTCTAGATGCAAGATCACTGATCAAAATGGTGCCCATATTGCTTTGGGCATCAGAGATTAGAACCTATACAAGTTGACTTATATTCCATCATATTTGGAAGCTAATATACGTAACTTAAATGAAGAAACACCAATGCTTTGGCACAGGAGATTTGGGCACATCAATTTTGATTATTTGCGCAAAATGATCAAAGATCAGCTAATTTCCGGAGTAATAATTGATCCCCCAGCTAAATTGGAGCACTATGAAGTCTACATATATGGGAAACTAGCCAGACAACTGTTCAAGAGCTCTGGGTTAATCAAAACTAAGAAAAAATTAGATTTAATTCACTCAGATATGTGTGAACTTATGCAAAATTTATCTTTAGGCAGGATGAAGTATTTGATTGCTTTTATTGATGATTATACAAGATACACATGGGTCTACTTAATGGAGCAAAAGGAAGAAGCTCTTTCTAAGTTCAAGGAGTTTAATGCCATGGTGGAGAGAGAAACTGGTGAAAAATCAAGAAAATATGCTCTGACAATGGTGGAGAAAATACCTCAAAATTCTTCATCCGGTTCTGCAAAATTCATGGGATAAAGCAAGAGACTACTGTGCCATACTCCCCACAGCAAAATGAAGTAGCAAAATGCGCTAACAGATCAATAAATGATATGGCAAGATCTATGATCCATGATCAAAAATTTTCCTATGATTTTTGGGCAAAATCAGTTGCCGCTATTGTTAATCTTAAAAATAGGAGTTATTACAGAATACTTTATGATTCTACTCCATTTGAAGCATGGTATGGATACAGACCAAGTGCACAACATCTAAGAATATTTGAGTGTACAGCATATGCCAAGAAACTGCCTGGAAATCAGTCAAAATTTGAGCCAAAAAGTGTAAAATGCATATTTTTGGGCCACTGCAATGAGAGTAAGGCATAGAGACTCTAAAGTAACAAAGCAAAGAAGATAATTAAGTCCAGGGATATGTTGTTTGATGAAAATTCAAAATTTTCACAAAAAATGACATCAGATGATGACAAAAATCTGATCTCAAATCCACCAATTGTCAGCCTTGAATCAGAGCAAAACAATGAAATTTATTCACTCCAGAGGATTCTACAACTGTGGTTCAGCCAGAATCAGTGCCCAAGAGTATCCCAGAATTGATCATTCCGGTGTCAAATGCCAGGAGATCCAATTGGACAAGAAATAGCCCAAATTACTATATCAATGAGGGTACAAACTTGGCCTATGCCTATTCAGTCCATGTTGATGAGCCCCAGACTGTAAAAGAGGCCCTAAATAACCCTCAGACAAAGTTTTGGAGATCTGCATTGACTGAGGAATATCAGGTCCCAATGGAATATCAAACTTGGGACTTTGTCAAATTACCAATCAACCAAAAACCAATTGGATGCAGATGGGTCTTCAAGACAAAATACAAGGCTGATGGTACAGTTGAAAGATACAAAGCAAGACTTGTTGCCAAAGGATACTCTCAAGCAAAGGACTTAACTATACTGAGACCTTTGCACTGGTAGCCAAGTTTAATTCCATCAGATTAATTTTGGCTATTGCAGCCAAAAATAAGTTTTTTATTCATCAAATGGATGCAAAAACTGCATTTTTGTATGGAGAACTTTATGAGGATGTGTATATGAGCCAGGCTGATGGGATGAAGTTGTACATGAGGCATTTCTAGCTGAATGAGCCCTTTGAGATACCAGTAAAATTTGAAAGAATTGGCCAGATATCTTGGAGTATGTGCCACCCTAAGTACTTCTCACAGGCTCCAATTAACATTCATGTGCAGAGGCAACATTACAAGTGCAGGGGCTGGATGAGCTGGATATATATTAGAGTTGTTCTGTTGGATAGTGCCACATTGAGCCATGAGTGCCAAATGATGTCATAGTGTGCCAGGGAGGCCAAGCTAGCCTATACTTGGCCACAGAGTGTGAAACATAGCTCTGCATGCTCATGCAAAGCAGCCCCTGTGTTTCACCCATTGTGTTGGAAAAAATCCATTTTTTGACCTTTTTTTCTGCATCAATGTTGTGCAGGATGTGTAAGAGCACAAAGGACTGAAGACATTCATCTGGTACTCAATACCCATGGCACTCTGAATCTATCTCCTGTAGCTAGTATCATGTCACAAAAATGAATGGCACTATCTTGGTCCACTGGTACTATCAGGAACTGTATGTGCTTTGTATAGGTCTTACTCTAGGGCTAATAGTTACATATAGTGCCTGATAGTACCAGTGGACAAAGATAGTGTCATTCATTTTTGTGACATGATACTAGCTACAGAAGATAGATTCAGAGTGCCATGGGTATTGAGTACCAGATGCATGTCTTCAGTCCTTCTGTACTCTTACACATTCTGCACAACATTGATCCAAAAAAGGTCAAAAAATGGATTTTCTCCAACAAAATGGGTGAAGCACAGGGGCTGCTTTGCATGAAGATGCTGAGCTATGTTTCATACTCTGTGGCCTAGTATAGGCTTGCTTGGCCTCCCTGGCATGCTATGGCATCAATTGGCACTCCTGGCTCAATGTGGCACTATCCAACAGAACAAGTCTATTTATTCAAGTGGCCTTTGGAAGCCATTTCTGCCAAGAGTACATTGGAAGCATTGGGAATCAAACATGGACATTGTAGGAATATTTATCCAGAAGTGAATCACCAAAGCCAACTTGGCGCATTTACAGCTTTTGTACAAAGATCTTGTCACAGAATTTGAGTGGCAATACTACAAACATAAAGCTGAACACATAGATTTCTGCTGTTACACTATCCATTTGCTAGTAGAGGTAATATAAGTATGTTAATTGTGGCAGGTGTGTGTGTTTGTAGAGGCTAATAAGCAGTAGGCCATAGTATTCTTTGATCTGAACTATATGTGGAATACCCAAGGTAGTAGTGGGTAAGCAAAAAAAGTGCGGTTATTCTACAGTGAAAATACAAATGTGCATGGGGATGTAGAAAAAGGAAATACCATTTGGTAAATTGGTACAGTAGCATTATACAAAACTAGCTGTAGGCCACCATACTGCCCATATAATGCCATCAATAGCTTGTAATGAGGCTGTCAAAACACCATCAAGTGTTTTGCCTTATAAGACAATTGGATGTACTGGCCAGTTAAATCCACTCAAATAGCTGTAGAATGCACTAAGACTGCTACAATACCATTCTACCCTTGGCAAAACACTGTACAAACACCATTCCATTTTATTGACTTTATTTGGCTATAAAATTAGCAAAACACTGTTGTGCTACTATTACCAGATTCTGCAGATGGCCATTAACTCCAAGCTGCTTGTATTATAGCAGTCTTCTGATGGGATCTTGATGGTGGATCTGGATTGGATCCACCTGCATGACCAAACTATTTTGCATAGGGTCACAAGCTCCAGTCAACACTGATATACATATGAAACAATACAAGTGCAAGGACTTGATGAACTGGATTTATATTTATTCAAGTGGCCTATTGAAGCCATTTCTGCCAAGAGTACATTGGAAGCATTGGGAGTCAAATATGGACATTGTAGGAATATTTATCCAGAAGTGGATCACCAATACTAACCTGCTCATTTACAGCTTTTGTGCAAAGAGTTTGTGACCGGCATTGAGCATTTATACTACAAACATAAAGCTGAGCATATAGATCTCTGCTGCTACTGTATCCATTTTCTACTCCATCCTGCTTGGTATGATGAAAATATTGGACCTTACTTCACCTTTTAGGAGTTTCCTATGGAGCATATGTGTGGCAAGATAGGAAGACAGGTCAAGTTGCATGTACTGCCATATCCCAATCTCATTAAGAGTATAACATTCAAGTCCATGATGGATGTGATGAGTTGACACATGAGGGACAGCCAGGGAGAGTTAGCAAATACTGAGAGCAGATATGTGCATGGAGACACCTATGTTGTAAAAATTTGTAATTACACCTAAAAGTTCATGTAACTTAGTCTCTTAGATCATTACCTTTAGATCCTAGAGTATACTAACCAAACTCCTGGTTGGGATTTACTTAGTATATTCTGATTAAAATACCAGGCACCCATAACATGAAAATTTTCAAAGTTGTCCAAACAGCCCCAGACTTGCACACATGCTCTTGAGACCTTTTTCAACCTATTTTACATGTTTGTAATGCCATGACCATGTAAAAGTATAAACGCTACCTGTACATTCAATATTTCATTGGGTGAAAAACACATAATCTACTTGTCCTCTCAAATTGCTTCAAATATCTCCAAGACTCTTACCGCAGGTTATGAGCCCCAAGCTGTCACTCTCTGCAATGTCTACCACTGTTATTATTGAAATTTTCCCTCTGCTGAAAAGTTGGATGGATCCAACTACCAAGTGAGGAAGGTGAAGATGAAGATGCTGCTACAACAAAGAGGCCTTTGGGATATTGTCATGGGAGAAGAGTGCCCTCCTAAAAACATGGGAGAGGACGCCTTAAGGTAGCAGAAGAAACAACAAAGTGCCATTGACTGTAATTATCTTATGGTTAGAAATACACTGCTTATTCAATGCTTGATAGCAAAAACAATAAAAAATACCTGGAAGGCATTAGAAGACATCTGCCAGTCATGTTCAGCTGCTAAGAAAATGTATCTGAGACAAAAATATCTTACTACAAAGATGCAGCCAGGAGAAGAAATGAAAAATCTAATTTACAGAATTATCCTGCTGGTAAATGAAATGGAATCTGTGGGCATACCAACTACTGATGAGGATGTGATAGTTACCATCCTGAATAGCCTGACAGACAAGTTTTGGGGCCTTGTATCAGTGTTGTATCAAAGAGAAAGTGTAATAAAACTCTTGAATGGTTTAACTGAACCAAAGGGACAATTAAGTGCAGAATCTTAGAATTGTCAGAGAATGGCAGAAATATTAGCAGAAAGATTCTGATCTAATATTGGTCTTGGATATAACTGGGTTGGCTATAAAGACAATGATATTTTGTTTGCTAGGCAGGCTAGGCTTGGTGTTCTTTGGAGTGCTAGATATACTAGGCTTGGATAGAAACTAGAACAGAATTGTTGGATTCTAATTTTTGCTGAGACAGAATCTTAATTTTGTTGAGACACACACTAAACCAAAAGGTTCAGTAAACTTTATTTATACTTTTCTGATCAAGTTGAATTAGAAAGCGCCAAGGGACTGGATTGATTGAAATCAATTTGGGTGTTCATAGGTGCATAAGATAAATGAAAATTACATCATTAATCAACTGATGTCTTGGCAACTGCACAGTGGTTGGATAGATCTCAGATGACTAATCACCTGGGAAGGCTTGGCAAATAGGTTGATAACGTAATGACCATTTGAAAATAGATCAGGTGTGATAGCTAAAAATAGATTCAGAGGTGGGATAAAATAAACTGTAACTGGGATTTGTTATGTTTGGGTTAGGGAAAATCAGTTAGGGTACTAGATTTTCAAACGGAGTAAAATTGGCTAAGTTTTAAATGTTGATGCACAACAATCAGCCCTAGTGTCCAGATCTGAAGATTTGACCTTAGATTACATATATAGAAGGCCCATGGATGAAAATTAAGGAAATAAAGCGCCAATAAGAAAGAAGAAGAAAATGCCTTAATAAGCAATGATAACCAATAAAGGAGATACCCAAGACCATTAAAAGGCTATTGCAATCTGTTTTGTAACTACTGCAAAAGGAAAGGACATGCATCAGACTGGTGCTTTGAAAAGAGAGATAGTTATCAGAAAAAACCTGAATATGCAAATGCTACAACAACTGAAGATAGACTATTCATCTCTGCACTAAAGTTGACCACAAACCAGGATTCTCAGACATGGTTTATTGATCCTGGAGCATCTCAGCACTTTACACACCAAAAAGAACTTTTACCCAGTACCAAGAAATTCCAATTAAGAAGGTTCTCATGGGTGAAAATACAACACTTGATGCAGTAGGGGAAGGAACTATATAAGTAAACCTTAGAAGCAGTGAAGGAAGCCATACACTGACTTTTAGAGAAGTACTCTATGCACAAGAAGTAGCCAGGAACCTGCTATCTGTAAGCAAGGCCACAGCAGAAGGACTCAGTTTCATCTTTGACATTTCTGGATTCAGGATCACTGATCAAAATGGTTCCTGTATTGCTTTGGGTATCAGAGATCAGAATCTATACAGGTTGACCTATATTCCATCATATTTGGAAACCAGTATAAGTAACTCAAATGAAGAAATACCAATGCTTTGGCACAGGAGATTTGGGCACATCAATTGTGATTACTTATGCAAAATGATCAAAGATCAGCTAATTTCTGGAGTAAAAGTTGATCCTCCAGCTAGTTTGGAGTACTGTAAAGCCTGCATATATGGGAAACAAACCAGACCACTGTTCAACATCTCCAGGTTAATCAGAACTAAGAACAAATTAGAGTTAATTCACACACATTTGGGTGAACCTATGCAAAATTTATCCTTAGGTGGGATGGAGTATTCAATCACTTTGATTGATAATTATACAAGATACACATGGGTATACTTTGTGGAGAGAAAGGAAGAGGCTCTGTCTGAGCTCAGGGAGTTTAAAGCCATGGTGGAGAGAGAAACTGGTGAAAAAAGCAAGAAAATATGCTCTGACAATGGTGGAGAGTATACCTCAAAACTCTTCATCCATTTCTGCAAATACAGGGGTTAAAGCAAGAGACTACTGTACCATACTCCACACAGCAAAATGGAGCAGCAGATTGTGCAAACAGATCAATAACTAATATGGCAAGATCTATGATCCATGATCAAAAATATTCTAAGATTTTTGGGTGGAATCAGTTGCCACAGCCGTACACCTTAAAATAGGAGTTATAGCAAAATACCATGTGGTTCTACTCCATTTGAAGCATGGTATGAGTACACACCAAGTGCAGAACATCTAACAATATTTGGGTGTACAGCCTATGCCAAGAAACCCCCTGGGAATCAATCAAAACTTGAGCTAAGAAGTGTAAATGCATATTTTTGAGCTACTGCCAAGAGAATCAAGCATATGGTGTAGTGGGGTGACAGTGACACCCACTGACAGATGTGCTCATTCCCTTATTTTCTACTTCACTATATCTCTACTACACTTATTTTAGTTTTATCCCATTTGTCTTACCCAATCAGTACTATCCCATAAGCCGGTTGACTATCACACCTGCTTACCTTATTGCATAAGTTACCTCTCACTTTATGTAAGATTACTAGCTATAAGTACTTCTATATTAGGCAAGTACCCGCGCCAGTACCCGTGACACTTGATCAGCCCGTGTCACCATCCCTACCATTTCCATACCATATATGGTATCCCCATGTTACACAGGTTTCAGAATACTGATTCCTGATTGGTTGGATGTGTTGTGCCTCTTAGAACCTTCCGGCACCTACTTGGAACATTCTTAGGTCATTCTGATGTCATTAAGATTTCTATTGATCTCCGGAACCTTCTGGAACACCATGATTAGTAATCACTTAGCCAGTGAGAAAAGTATATAAGGGAGGCTATCCCTCAACAATAAATCATCATCCCTTTTATCAATATACCGACTTGTTGATTAGTGTGATCACTGCTACCTGCTACTACCTGAACTTCCAACCCTAGACCACAGGACACTCCCAGGAAACTGCACTGAAAGCCAACTGACCTTGGAGGCACTACTTGTGAGGAATACTCAGAGTAGGTATCTTTTATTATATTTGATTCTTTCCCAAGTTTGTTCTTGTACAGGCAAAGATACTTTTCTGTCTTTGTAACTATTGACCAAAGCTGCATTCTTATCAAGTCCCTGCTGGTGGAGTTTACAGTTGTTTTGACTTTGGAAGCTTTAGTACATTGTCATCTCAAAGGACGCTGAACCCAGCACATACTTTTGTTAAGACGCCAACTAAGTTGGGGATTGTAGCTCAATAGTTTTCCCTTGACAAGCTTGTGGCTTTATTCCCCTTCACATTAGATTAGAGACAGAACCCAAGTATTCCTAGCAAGCTTTTGCCAGAGGTTATTGCACCCAGTGAACACCCCACACACAAAACACTTGAGAAGTGTTGGACGTATCTCTCCCTTGGACTTATACACCACCACAATGGACTCTACAATACCAAAGCAAAGAAGCTAATCAAGTCCAGGGATGTGCAGTTTTATGAAAATTCAAAATTTTCACAAGAAATGACTTTAGATGATGACAAAAACCTGATCCCAAGTCCACTAATAGTAGAATTTAATCAGAGCAAAACAATGAAATTTTTTCACTTCAGAGGACTCTATAGTTGTGGCTCAGCCTGAATTAGTGCCTAGGAATATACTAGAAGTGAGCATTCCAGAGTCACATGCCAGGAGATCTAACCAGACAATAAAAAGTCCACATTACCCTATCAAGGAGGGTACAAACGTAGCCTATGCCTATTCAGTCCATATTGATGAGCCCCAGACTGTGAATGAGGCCCTCAATAGCCTTCAGACAAAGTTGTGGAGATCTGCAATGACTGAGGAATATCAGGCCCTAATGCAAAGGCAAACTTGGGACTTAGTCAAATAACCAATCAACCAAAAATCAACTGGATGCAGATGGATCTTCAAGACAAAATACAAGGCTGCTGGTACAATTGAAAGATACAAAGCAAGACTTGTGGCCAAAGGATACTCTTAAGCAAAAGGATTTGACTATACTGAGACCTTTGCCCCGGTAGCCAAGTTTAATTCCATTAGATTGAAATTGGCTATTGTGGCCCAATATAAGTTTTTTATACACTAAATGGATGTAAAAACTGCATATCTGAGTGGACAACTTGATGAGGATGTTTATATGGACCAGCCAGATGGGTTTGTTGACCAAGATAACCCCTGTTTGGTCTGCAAGCTTAAAAATCTCTCTATGGTCTCAGACAACCACAAAGATCCTGGAATTACAAGAGAGATTCTTGTTTGGAATTCTTGAGTTTCAAAAGTAGTAATCCTGACTATAGTATATACTATAAGCCAGATAAAGCAAATCCAGCTTTACTAACCTTAACTTGGTCCAAACTCAATCAAGTCAAGAGTGCTTGGTGCCATCTGAAAGCCCTGACTTTCCTGATCAATATATGGCTAGCAGTCTGATGTATATCATGCTGGAACATGTCCAGATATCTCATATTCAGTTGGAGCTGTTAGCCAACATATTCAGAAATATGGATCTTATCATGTTGCAGCAGTTGAGCAGATTTTTAGATACCTAATAGGAGCGGCTGATATCTGCCTAAGATATACTTAAATTGATTCAGAACATGATCTTGTGGGATATTCTGATGCTGATTGGGGACAATACTTGGAAGACAGAAGATACACCACAGAATACACCTTTCTTTGCTGTGAAGGAGCAGTTTCATGGAATTCAAGAAAGCCACCAACTGTAGCACTCTCTACCACAGAGGCAGAGTATATGGGAGCCTGTGAAGCTACAAAAGAAGCAATGCAGTTAAGAAAGCCTTTTATGTTGTAAGAGTCTTAGACTCTACAATACCAAAGCAAAGAAGCTGATCAAGTTCAGGGATGTGTTGTTTTATGAAATTCAAAATTTTCACAAAAAATGACATCCGATGATGACAAAAATCTGATCTCAAGTCCACCAATGGTCAGGATTGATACAGAGCAAAGCAATGAAAATTTTTTCACTCCAGAGGACTCAACAACTGTGATTCAGCCTGAATCAGTGCCCAGGAATATCCCAGAAGCAATCATTCCAGTATCAAATGCCCAGAGATTCAATCAGACAAGACATAACCCAAATTACTGTATCAATGAGGGTACAAACTTAGCCTATGCCTATTCAGTCCATATTGATGTGCCCCAGACTGTGAATGAGGCCCTAGATAGCCCTCAGACAAAGTTTTGGAGATCTGCAATGGCTGCGGAATATCAGGCCATGACAGAAAATCATACTTGGGACTTGGTCAAATTACCAATCTACCAAGTATCAATTGGATACAGGTGGGTATTCAAGACAAAATACAAGGCTGATGGTACAACTGAAAGATACAAAGCAAGACTTGTGGCCAAAGGATACTCTCAAACAAAAGGACTTGACTATACTGAGACCTTTGCACTGGTAGCCAAGTTCAATTCCATCAGATTAATATTGGCTATTGCAGCCAAATATAAGTTTTTTACTCATCAGATGGATGTCACAGCTGGATTTTTGATTGGAGAACTTGCTGAGGACATGCATATGGACCAGCCTGATGGGTTTGCTGACTAAGATAACCCCCATTTGGTCTGCAAGCTTTAACAGTCTCTATATGGTCTCAAACAATCACCAAGAGCCTGGAATTGCAAGAGAGATTCTTGTTTGATATCTGTGAGTTTCAAAAGGAGTAATGCTGACTAGAGTAAATACCATAAGCCAGATAGAGCAAATTCAGTTGTATTAGCTCTATATGTGGATGATCTTATTATAGCCACCAAAAATCTAGCAACATTGGAGGAGACTGAATCCAGCCTATCTAGAGAGTTCAAGATATCTGATCTACAAGGACTCAGTTACTACTTACAGATAAAGTTCTCCATAGACAGAAGTACCCAGACCATCACCCTAAGCCAATCCAAGTATATTCAAGATATGCTAAAGGAGTATCAAATGGAAGACTGCTTACTTGCAACTACCCCAATGGAGACAAACCTTAACTTGGTCAAAACTCAACCAAATCAAGAGAGCTTGGTGCCATCTGAAAGCCCTGACTTTCCTTATCAGTCTATGGTTGGCAGTCTGATGTATATCATGCTTGGAACATGTCAAGATATCTCATACTCAGTGGGAGTAGTCAGCCAATATAATCAGAACTATGGATCTGATCATATTTCAGCAGTTAAGCGGATTTTTGGAAACCTAAAAAGAACTGCTGATATCTGCTTAAGATACACTTATAAGAATTCAGAAAAAGATCTTGTGGGATATTCTGATGCTGATTGGGGACAAAATTTGGAAGGCAGAAGTTCCACCACAGGATACACCTTTCTGTACTGTAAAGGAGCAATTTCATGAAATTCCAGAAAGCAACCAACCATAGTACTTTCTACCACAGAGGCAGAGTATATGGCAGCCTGCAAAGCTACAAAAGAAGTAAAGTGGCTAAGAAAGCTTTTTACAGATTTAGGCCTATGTCAGAAAATGCCTAATACTTTATTTCAAGATAATCAAGGATGTATACAATTAGGTAGAAATCCAACTTTTCATGCTAGAACTAAGCACATATATATTAGACATCATTACATATGCAAAGCTATAGATAATAACTTAGTTAGCTTAGTTTACTGTCCTTCAGATGAAATGATTGCAGACATATCTACTAAACCATTAGCTAGAGACAAGCTTGCATATCTTAGGTCAAAATTAGGACTAGTCAGTATGAGCATATAGCTGAGTGGGAGTGTTGTAAAAATTTGGAATTCCACCTAAATATTCACCTCACTTAGTCACTAGATCATTACCTTCAAATCCTAGAGAATACTGACTAAATTTCTTCTCAAGATTTATGTAGAATATTTTCACCAAAATACCAGGTATCCAGAACATAAAATTCTTGAAGTTGTCCAAACAGCCCAAAACTTTGCACACATGCTCTTGAATCCTCCTTAACCTATTCTACATGTCTTTTATGTCAAAACCATGTAAAAATATAAATACTACTTTTACATTCAACAAACCATTAAGTGAAAACTACATAATCTACATGTCCTCCCAATCACTTCCAATATCTCCAAGACTCTTACAACTGTACTGGCCAGTTAGATCCACTGAAGTAGTTGTAGAATGCACTAAGACTGCCACAATACCATCCTACCCTTGGCAAAACACTGTACAAATACTATTATGTTTTTCAACTATATTTGGCTGTAAAATTAGCCAAACACTGTGGTGATCCTGTCATAAGATTATGTAGATGGTCATTAATTCCAAGCTGCTGGTATTATAGTGGTCTCCTGATGGGATCATGATGGCTGATACAGATGGGATCCACCTGCAGGACCAAGTTATTTTTCATAGGGAAGGTCTATGGCAGCTTTTCAAGTATCACACTGAAAAGCCATAAAGTAGGGGTGATAGAAGTGTTTCAGTTCCTGCAGCTGTGTGCATATAAAGAGGTTAGTAAGCAGGAGGCCATAGTTTTGTTTAATTCAATCTCTGTGTGGAATACCCATGATAGTAGTGGGCAAGCAAATAAAGAGGTGTGATTCCACAGTGGAATATATCAAAGGCACCAGTGGAGGTAGAAAATGAAATACTTACTGGTAAATTGGTATGACAGCAATATGCAGGACTAGCTGTAGGCAATTATAAAGCTGTTATAATGTCAAAAGAGATGCACATCAAGGCTGTCTAAGCAATATCATGTTTTTGACCATAGAAGGCAGTTAAATGTATTGACTGGTTAGGTCTGTTCAGATTAATGTAGACTGCATTAAGACTGCCTGAATACCATGTAAGCTCTGCAAAAAGACTGTCAAAATGCTGCCAAGTTTATTACATTATTTTGCAGTAAAATCAGCAAACATGGTCACAATTCTGCCAAAAGAGGGTAAAAAGGGTTAAGAATTCCAAGCTGCAGGCACTATAATGGCCTCACTGCAGGATCCTGATAACTGATTCAAATTGGCTTCACCTGTTGGACCATGTTATTTTTCTTGGGGACCAGGATAGAGCCATTTCCTAATGTAACAGCAAAGGAGCACTGTACAGTCTTTGAAGCACTACAGCTGTGCCCAAAGATAAGACCCACAGAGCAACCTTTCAAAGCAATAAAAGGCAATACTTTGCTTTATATATTAAACCTTACATATCAAATGACATTGAGGATTGACAGTATCCCAGATCACAATTGGGACTGGTTCATGTAAATATTTAGTTGTGTGGAGTGATGTAGGTTTTTTCATCACACCTAGATATTCTCTTGACTTAGTCACTTGGATCATTGCCTACTAATCTTGGAGAATTCAGACCAAATTCCTTCTCAGGCCTTACAAGGAATATTTTCACCAAACTATAAGGCACCAAGAGCATAACATTTCTCAAAGCTGTCCAAATCACCCTAAGCTCTGCACACATGTTTTTAGGAGCTTCCTAAACAAATTTTATGTGTTTTTCTGGCCAATCCATGCAGAAGCATATATACTACTTTTATGTTCATTATATCATTGAGTGAAAATCACATAATCCACTTGTTCTTCCAATCACCTCCAATATCTCCAAAACTCTTGCAACAATGTTTGTCATGAGATATATCAGATATACCTGTGGTTGATTGATAGGGAGCATTGTATTTGTAGCATCCAAGTACATATTGGACTTTGTGAGCTTCTTTGGAAAGAGTATTATTGGTATATATTCACCATGTCAAATTTTGCCAGCCACAATATAGTTATCCATTTGTAGCAATATAAACCAAATAAGGTGGTAGTCGGAGTTACTCGTAAGCCCCTCAGCATCTGCATACTTGCTCCTAGGACCTTCTTGAGCTTTGTAGTATTCCTACTTCACCAGGACCTTTGAAAAGGTGGATAAATATCTATATATATTAGTGAATAAACAAGTAAGCAACAACCATTGCAAATTTTGCATTTGCATCTAAATAGCTAAATGAATGCGGTCTCTTAGATCCTGTACTACAACCGCTGACATTCTTTGGCCAAATACAGTGTTGAGAATTACTAAGGATATTACTCCGTATTGCTCAAAAGGTTAGGACCTTCGCATACAGATTCTTGGGGTCTGAAACTATACCCTACATAAGAACACTACACGGAAATCCGCAAACATTGGGACTATTTACAGATTGACTCAATGAAGGGATTGTTGGGGGCATAGTAGGAAGAAGATTGGCCCCGTGGGTCTCCGCTGAGCGACAAGTATAAGCAGATTCATTCGATTTACGTCACTGGCCCAAGTCTCCTGCAATGCAACATAGCTGAAGTGGAATTCGGCGCCACCAAGTCATCCAATATTTTGCTCGGTGGTTAGTATGCATCCAATCAGTGGCTGCCATCTTCGGTCGAGGCCTTCTCAGATAGCCTTCAATCGTCCTTACGACCCGCTGAACCTAGTTGAGACATCCTTATGGTAAGGGAAAGCTGCAGCCAGTCTACCCTGTACTGGAATATCCGGGTGACGGTACTAACACCTGAAATCCTCTAATAAACTCACCGGCATAAGAATAGACAAGCGACCAATGATTTCGGATGATAATCCAGTATATCCATGGTGCGGGGAAAGCAGTAGTCAAGTTGGCGAAATTCCGGGTTCCTAGAACCACCCATCAACCATGAACCTGCCGGGTGGCATTCAACGGTTAGAGTATTCCTTGACCAATTAGTGAACCGGACCGTTGATCGGTTGGAGAAGCGGTTGGGACCTGTCCTTGGTGACAACGCCGAGGGCTTATCCTAAGATAAGATCGATCCGACCTCGATAGGATCAGATGACTCGGCAAGAAAGTCGCCAATAAACCACGGGATGATTAGGCTCGATGCTTAATCATCTAAATTAACTTGGAACCTTGGTTGAACCGGCGCAGAGCGTAGCGTCAACCGGATTCCACGAACGGAAACGACCGCCAATCTGACCGGCTGAGTTGGCTTCCGCCTATGGACGACTTGTTCGAAGCCAACTTCACGACACAGCGCTCTATATTCCCCAAGAAATGCGCTACGGCATTGATGAGGTACATGAATCAGGCATGTTGGTTGAATTCCCAAATATATCCTTTGCTAAATTGATTTAAGTGGGATCTGGGATTCGGTCGAGGTGGTACACCAATGAAACGAGGGTGTCGAAGGGTCCCACCCCCAGAGTCTTGACACCTTGTATAGCTCCACCCATTCTATATGCTCGGATCCGTCGACCGCGCGTCCCTGGGACCAATCAACGCCGATTGAGTGATTACACATGGTCACCGATGGAAAGACAATGGCCATGGTTTGAGGTACAACAGTTGGGTCGTAGTTAAAAAATCCAACTTTAATGATATACGTTATATTACAATATTATTCATCCGCTCAGAAAGGGTGGATGGGGAATAGGATGGGCCATAGGAAATCCTCGTCAGCATCTGGCGAGCAAGGATGGAATTCAGACCGCATGTTGGTCGTTCTCCTCATGCTCGAGGTCCTCCTCCTCCTTGGGCATCACGAGGTTGAGAATGATGGCAATCAACGCGGCAATGGTGAAGCCAGAGTTCACAATCATCTCCGCCGAGATGATCAGCCCATTCACCGTGGTGTTGGTCCCTTTGTATGACGACAGTGCATACGAGAACCAGTCATCCTTGATGGTGGTGCCCATGCCAAGGGTCATGGCCGCGGAGGCGATGAATCGATCCCGACGGGTCCACTTGAGGTAGCTGAGGATGCGGATGCCCGAGACAAGGACGTTCGCAAAGAGGAATGTCGTCATCCCTCCGAGCACCGACTCCGGGATGGCCAGGAAAACGGAGGCCAGCTTGGAGAACACCCCCAGGATGACGAGGAACAGGCAGCATGCGTACCCGGTGGTCAGGTTCGCGCATCTCGTCAACGCCACGATTCCGTTGTTCTGCGCAAATGTGGACATGGGCGGGTTGGTGAGGAGACCGGCCAGGAGGCTGTTCAGCCCGTCGGCGAGCACTCCCCCCTGGATACGGGTCTCGAACACTGGCCCGGACACCTCCACTCCTGACACATCACAGCAAGCCGTGATCGTTCCGATGGACTCGACCGCGATCAACATGTAAATCACCAGCATTGGGATGATCGCTGGCGTGTAGATCCCCAGCTTGAACGTCTTCACCCACACGAAGGTCGCGACCGGCGCATCGTTGATCACCTGAGTGTTCACATACCCGGTAGACCAGGACACGATCAACCCAACGATCAGTCCGAGCACCACCTCGGCAGAGCGCATGAAGTGCGAGCCAAAGATGTCAAAGAGAATGATCGAGATGAACACCAGGAAGCCGAGTCCCATGTACTTGATGTGCCCCCATGGGAGTGCGTTGGGGGCTCCGACATTCGGACACACCGTGAAGTTCCCGCTTGTTGGGTGGGTGATGCATGGCCCGCTGCCACCACCCCAGTTCTTCAGTCCTGACCCAACCAAATGAGCCCCGATCAAGGTGACGGTGATCCCGGTGACGAGCGGGGGGAAGAGCTTGTGAAGCATCTTGGCTGGGACAAACGAGATCAGGATCATCAGCACCGAGCACACCATCGTGGTCCCGAGCAATGAGCCATATGCATCTGGGCATGGCAGGTAGGTGGTGATCTCTCCGGCGGCATTCTTCACACTCGGACAGAACCCGGACTGGTACATGTAGGCAAAGGAGGACTCCGCCACTGGCATGATGGTGAACGAGGTCCCGACCACGGTGATGAGTCCTGTTCCCATGTAGTAGCGAGTTCCCGGATCCTCCACCGGGTCATCTGGATCATGGAGAGCAATCCACAGGTGATGAGGGAGGCGGAGATGAGGTAGGAGCGGTACTCGGTGTCGAGGTTCATGTGTTGCGGCCCGGGCCCCGAGAGAATGAGTGGTGGGGTGACCACGCCGGCAAGCATGGCCAGACAATGCTGGAAACCCATGATGATTGCCACGGCAAGGGGCAGCCGGTCTTTGATACCGATGAACTTGGCTGGCGCTTGCTTAGTGAGGCCAGGTAGGTTGGGCAGGCACAAGAAGCCGAAGTCGTAATCACCAATCCAACCCTGTCTCGTGCATAGGTTGCGCATATACCACTTCAAGTTACTCTCATCGACTGGTGGATATGCCCTTGGTTCGGTCGAGATGAAATCCTTCTCTTCCACGCCAACATCGATCACGTCCTCTTTTTTCATAGCGACTATTCAATGAGGAGGGGGTAGGTATAATGATCTGTCCAAGTCGGAGGCTGGGAAACTTTTATATCAGGTGCGGGGAAATTTCGTTGGATACGGTTGACAGATACGATGGGAACACCTGTACCCCCCCTAAATGACCCATTTCCGAATAAATCTTGTCTGTGTTAAACTTCAAACTTTGGTTATCTTATCAGTGACTGGATATTGAAAACCATAGTGTTTCTCCACACCCGTCGGAATGCCGCTCTCCTATTGGCTGGTCCGCGCAATGGACTAGCTATGAGGGAAATTTTCTGATCCTTGTCTACTAATCCCTCGAGTCAATCCAGTCACCGGATTACCTTCCGCCAACGATATCGGCAAAAAACCACGGCTAATACATGCTCGTATGACTCAAATCCATTCAATTCCACAGCGTGTGAAAGAGACTCGCTGAAATCAGGTGGATACCAGTCGACCATTGGCCGGATTGGCTCGTGTAGGAAATGGCACATGATCTGCGGTTCAAGTTAAGAACTATTCGCACTTCGGTTACAACGTCAAAGTCAATGAGTTGCCTGAAATTGAATGAGACAACTGAATGAATGGGAACAGGGAATAAACCGGCTCCTGGTCGATTACCCACCACCACCTGTTGTTCGGGTGAACTCCCGAGGCCACGAGATAATCCAATTCCTTGGTTTAATCCCAGGAGATAATCACACCGCATTAAGCGGAATCTAGTATTGAACGGGTCGTGTCTATGAAATGGTTGCCTGTTCTGTTCTGGGCCTATGATGGCTAATCCGAATCGACTCGCCAAGGCACGACCTGTATATGAAGTGATCAGAAACGGGTCATTCTGTGCGAGAAGTAGCTAATTAATGGTGTGAAACATTCATCACAAAATGAAAGGAAGCCCAACCAATAGGGATTTCCACCCCACTACAAGAGTAGTGAATGGGTTACTACCACGCTATCCACAGCCATCCTTACGATCATTACCTCGCCACCTTTCCAGGTTCCATCCAGTTAGGAACCATCGTATTCAAGATCATCGCCTACGTTCGGGTTGGCTTGATGTTCGGGTTGTATCGTACGGAATCGCGCATCCACAGGTTTAGCATTGCTCCGAGCGGTAACGGTTGTACTCTGGTGAAGCAATAACAGCATGTTCATTGAGGCATGGGAGAATTCACTGCAAAGCGATGGAGAAGAGTGGATGTGTAATACGCGAATTTTTGGTATCTGTAGTATGTCCCCTGCTTTCCCAATCACACAACTGGTTTTCAAGGGGGCCAAATTAACGGAAACTCCAGCTGCTAGCATCATTCCATGGTTGCCAGGATGACATCCACGAGGCCCGTGTAGGTTGTTTCCTCTTTGGTGCCTAAGGCATCGGGTTTCACCACTTCGGTTCAACCTTAGGTTCTGGCCCACTTTCAACCCCTTGATTTCTCCACGACCAGAGAATTCGTCCCACAAACTATGGAAATTTTTACGTTGGAACTGTGTACCCTCTACAGAGCCCATCATTTAAGAGTCACCAAGCCCCTTAAGACAATGCTGCAGCCATAGTTTAAGCTCACCAAGAGAATCGTGATCTCATGAAACAGTCGCGGAAAGTAGGATTAGAAAATCTCTATTACGCATAGATCTAAACCCAATCTCAGAATTGCCGCCACCACTGCGCAGTCTCAAGCCTAATTGGACTCCGAGTATTTAGAGAGTAGATGTGGAGAAACGGGTGAGACTATCGGTTCATGAGTCGACTATTAGCCAGAAAAGATCACTGGGTTCTAGCATCCCGATGTTGGGTTCGTGTGTTATATAAACCTGAAGGATGAGGCTATAGCTCAATACACACCCACATTTCAAGCTTTATTGAGAGATGTCGGAAGCAAAAAATGAATTCTCGGTTTCTGCTTATGAGGATAAGTACATATCCGCTGAGCGTGAAGCTTACCCATCGATTGATGAGAGTAACTTGAAGTGGTATATGCGCAACCTATGCACGAGACAGGGTTGGATTGGTGATTACGACTTCGGCTTCTTGTGCCTGCCCAACCTACCTGGCCTCACTAAGCAAGCGCCAGCCAAGTTCATCGGAATCAAAGACCGGCTGCCCCTTGCCGTGGCAATCATCATGGGTTTCCAGCATTGTCTGGCCATGCTTGCCGGCGTGGTCACCCCACCACTCATTCTCTCGGGGCCCGGGCCGCAACACATGAACCTCGACACCGAGTACCGCTCCTACCTCATCTCCGCCTCCCTCATCACCTGTGGATTGCTCTCCATGATCCAGATGACCCGGTGGAGGATCCCGGGAACTCGCTACTACATGGGAACAGGACTCATCACCGTGGTCGGGACCTCGTTCACCATCATGCCAGTGGCGGAGTCCTCCTTTGCCTACATGTACCAGTCCGGGTTCTGTCCGAGTGTGAAGAATGCCGCCGGAGAGATCACCACCTACCTGCCATGCCCAGATGCATATGGCTCATTGCTCGGGACCACGATGGTGTGCTCGGTGCTGATGATCCTGATCTCGTTTGTCCCAGCCAAGATGCTTCACAAGCTCTTCCCCCCGCTCGTCACCGGGATCACCGTCACCTTGATCGGGGCTCATTTGGTTGGGTCAGGACTGAAGAACTGGGGCGGTGGCAGCGGGCCATGCATCACCCACCCAACAAGCGGGAACTTCACGGTGTGTCCGAATGTCGGAGCCCCCAACGCACTCCCATGGGGGCACATCAAGTACATGGGACTCGGCTTCCTGGTGTTCATCTCGATCATTCTCTTTGACATCTTTGGCTCGCACTTCATGCGCTCTGCCGAGGTGGTGCTCGGACTGATCGTTGGGTTGATCGTGTCCTGGTCTACCGGGTATGTGAACACTCAGGTGATCAACGATGCGCCGGTCGCGACCTTTGTGTGGGTGAAGACGTTCAGGCTGGGGATCTACACGCCAGCGATCATCCCAATGCTGGTGATTTACATGTTGATCGCGGTCGAGTCCATCGGAACGATCACGGCTTGCTGTGATGTGTCAGGAGTGGAGGTGTCCGGGCCAGTGTTCGAGACCCGTATCCAGGGGGGAGTGCTCGCCGACGGGCTGAACAGTCTCCTGGCCGGTCTCCTCACCAACCCGCCCATGTCCACATTTGCGCAGAACAACGGAATCGTGGCGTTGACGAGATGCGCGAACCTGACCACCGGGTACGCATGCTGTCTGTTCCTCGTCATCCTGGGGGTGTTCTCCAAGCTGGCCTCCGTTTTCCTGGCCATCCCGGAGTCGGTGCTCGGAGGGATGACGACATTCCTCTTTGCGAACGTCCTTGTCTCGGGCATCCGCATCCTCAGCTACCTGAAGTGGACCCGTCGGGATCGATTCATCGCCTCCGCGGCCATGACCCTTGGCATGGGCACCACCATCAAGGATGACTGGTTCTCGTATGCACTGTCGTCATACAAAGGGACCAACACCACGGTGAATGGGCTGATCATCTCGGCGGAGATGATTGTGAACTCTGGCTTCACCATTGCCGCGTTGATTGCCATCATTCTCAACCTCGTGATGCCCAAGGAGGAGGAGGACCTCGAGCATGAGGAGAACGACCAACACCCAGTCTGAATTATTAAACCCAAAAGTAACCAACCTTCTTGACAACCAACAGCGAGAAACCTTTTATCGGTGATGCCAACATTAATGTTTACAATTCGAACTCTGCCATATCTACGTAAATAAATGATTCTCCCTACCATTGATACTACAAATACATGGCACAATTCTGGTTTATTACATGGTTGTTGAATTGAATTCAGAATCGGCGCTGTGGTGTAAGAACAAAGGTGATGATGCGTAACGGTACGGGTCTCTAAAAAGTCACTTTAATACACATATAGATTAGCTTTGGGGGGGAGGTAGTTTGGCGGAGTACAAGCGTGGGATTGGGAAATTATCTCCTATCCCTACTTTTGCTTCGATCTCTATCTCTGTATCTGTCCCTATCTTTGCTTCTATCCCTTCTGTGTCGACGCCCATGTCTGTCTCTGTCCCGATCTCTACTTGAATCCCTCCGTCTTCTCCTCTCCCGATCATAACTTCTGCTTCGACTTCTTCTCCTCTCTCGATCGTAACTGCTGCTCCGGCTTCTTCTCCTGTCTCGATCATAACTGCTGCTTCGGCTTCTTCCCCTATGTCGATCACGGCTTCTGTTTCTACGTCTTTCTCTATGCCTATCCTCGCTCGAGTCCCTTCGTCGATCTTGGGCTTTTTCGGGGTCACCATTCTGAGCCACATCGGGGCTTCCATCCTGTGCAAGCTCGGGTGCTGCTTCCGCTTTACTCTCTTCCTCAAGTATCTGCTCCTTCAATAGATCTTCTAACGGGCTTATTCTAGGCTCCAAATCTCCATTGGTCTCGAGCACCTCCCTTTTTAAAAGTCGCGGCAGGATGATGTCACAAACTCTATCCTCATGTAATAGTTGGTCGATGAATTGGTCCATATACACGAGTTCGCCACTCCCGCCTTAATAACAATAACAAAATCCACCCAAACCCCTTACATCAATAACGCTTCAGGAAAATCGGGGAAAACGAGCCAACTTACTGGTGGTACGGTAACGCAACTTTCGATAATCCGTAAGCAATGGTTCCAAATATTGGTAGATCTCTTTGGAGGAGCCGACCAACCGAAAATAGAACGCAGCCAAACTACGAAGATACCTAGGTGGTTCGCGAGAAGTTTCGGAAATGGTTGTCACAGGGAAAGGGCCAATAGTTAGCCTCAGTGGTATTCGAAAGCACCGAGCACTCTTCTGGAGTATCGAAAGAAACTTACTTGAAATCTTCGTTTTTGATCAGCTCCGCCACGATCTCCGTCTCCGGCTGCAGCTGGAGTAACTTCAAGGTCAAACATAGAAACGCGGTGGGTTTTTGGTTGCCGTATACACCACCGATGCAATCCAACGCAACCGCTTTGTCGATCAGGCTCTCGGCTGTGAAATGAACTCGTTGTTAACGCGTGGCACTTCGGGGGGAAGGGAAAACCGATTTGGGTACCTGTGAGCGCAAAGCATTCCTCCTTCCAATACAAGGACTCGAAGATACGGGTACGGATGATCTTCTCGATCAGGAATTGCGGATTAGTACCGTGGACAGACAACGCATCGACCGCGGTGCGGTTTGCCATGATTAGTAACGGTTTGGGTGTTGCTGAATCACTGTGAATTCCTTGCCGGGTGGGTGCTCTTATAAAATTTGACCGAGCCACGAATTTGATCCGGATTATTCGGGATTTTATGTTAATCTCCTTCGTAATGTGAGAAGCTATTTAATACCTATGGAAGTGCAGGCCAGGTGGATTTTATTAGTAGTCCCTTGGGAAATCTCGATCCGGTCCTGGAGAGAATGGATGGGGTTGGAACAAATGCGATGATTATTTGGCAAATTATTTACTTCAAATGGCTGGAATTTCTGGTTTATTACTCCAAAATTTGAAAATGGTGGTGTGAGTTTCCCGACTATTTATAAAATTAAGTTTTGGCGAACTGCACACCAGCGGTTACAGTTGACTATTTACGTTGGGCATTTACATCAGTCATCATTTGCCAAGCAAATGAATGAAGTCCCTCAGACCGGATGCTGATCGTTCTCCTCATGCTCGAGGTCCTCCTCCTCCTTGGGCATCACGAGGTTGAGAATGATGGCAATCAACGCGGCAATGGTGAAGCCAGAGTTCACAATCATCTCCGCCGAGATGATCAGCCCATTCACCGTGGTGTTGGTCCCTTTGTATGACGACAGTGCATACGAGAACCAGTCATCCTTGATGGTGGTGCCCATGCCAAGGGTCATGGCCGCGGAGGCGATGAATCGATCCCGACGGGTCCACTTCAGGTAGCTGAGGATGCGGATGCCCGAGACAAGGACGTTCGCAAAGAGGAATGTCGTCATCCCTCCGAGCACCGACTCCGGGATGGCCAGGAAAACGGAGGCCAGCTTGGAGAACACCCCCAGGATGACGAGGAACAGACAGCATGCGTACCCGGTGGTCAGGTTCGCGCATCTCGTCAACGCCACGATTCCGTTGTTCTGCGCAAATGTGGACATGGGCGGGTTGGTGAGGAGACCGGCCAGGAGGCTGTTCAGCCCGTCGGCGAGCACTCCCCCCTGGATACGGGTCTCGAACACTGGCCCGGACACCTCCACTCCTGACACATCACAGCAAGCCGTGATCGTTCCGATGGACTCGACCGCGATCAACATGTAAATCACCAGCATTGGGATGATCGCTGGCGTGTAGATCCCCAGCTTGAACGTCTTCACCCACACAAAGGTCGCGACCGGCGCATCGTTGATCACCTGAGTGTTCACATACCCGGTAGACCAGGACACGATCAACCCAACGATCAGTCCGAGCACCACCTCGGCAGAGCGCATGAAGTGCGAGCCAAAGATGTCAAAGAGAATGATCGAGATGAACACCAGGAAGCCGAGTCCCATGTACTTGATGTGCCCCCATGGGAGTGCGTTGGGGGCTCCGACATTCGGACACACCGTGAAGTTCCCGCTTGTTGGGTGGGTGATGCATGGCCCGCTGCCACCACCCCAGTTCTTCAGTCCTGACCCAACCAAATGAGCCCCGATCAAGGTGACGGTGATCCCGGTGACGAGCGGGGGGAAGAGCTTGTGAAGCATCTTGGCTGGGACAAACGAGATCAGGATCATCAGCACCGAGCACACCATCGTGGTCCCGAGCAATGAGCCATATGCATCTGGGCATGGCAGGTAGGTGGTGATCTCTCCGGCGGCATTCTTCACACTCGGACAGAACCCGGACTGGTACATGTAGGCAAAGGAGGACTCCGCCACTGGCATGATGGTGAATGAGGTCCCGACCACGGTGATGAGTCCTGTTCCCATGTAGTAGCGAGTTCCCGGGATCCTCCACCGGGTCATCTGGATCATGGAGAGCAATCCACAGGTGATGAGGGAGGCGGAGATGAGGTAGGAGCGGTACTCGGTGTCGAGGTTCATGTGTTGCGGCCCGGGCCCCGAGAGAATGAGTGGTGGGGTGACCACGCCGGCAAGCATGGCCAGACAATGCTGGAAACCCATGATGATTGCCACGGCAAGGGGCAGCCGGTCTTTGATTCCGATGAACTTGGCTGGCGCTTGCTTAGTGAGGCCAGGTAGGTTGGGCAGGCACAAGAAGCCGAAGTCGTAATCACCAATCCAACCCTGTCTCGTGCATAGGTTGCGCATATACCACTTCAAGTTACTCTCGTCAGGTTGCGAATAGGCAGTCGGTTCGGTGGTGATAAAGTCCTTATCATCAACCCCAGAAATAACCTCTTCTTTCTTCATACTTTTTATGAGCACAAATGTGGAATAGAGAAGTGGCAGTAGAAGTGAATGTGAACGTGAATGATGTTCTTCTGGTTCATTGATCGGGTCTATTTATTGATTCCTAACCCAATATTTCTCATGACAACCAAGTTGCTCATTAAATTTAAGCTCGAAACTCGTATCAAACCGTGTGAGTGTCACTAAATAACTGGTTTTCGTTGACCCTTATTTCGAACTGAATTTCAATTGCTCGAGATCTTGTTGAGTCAAAGATAATCTAGGTTTGAGATGCTGCTTAACCGATGAATCTAATTCAGGTTTTCGGCCACTTCACAATATACAATCCTTCTGTAATAAGTAGTATTGACTTTTTACCCGGTGAGCAAAATCACAGGCTGAATCCTGTTTCTTTTGCCTTTGGGTCATCGGTCAGGTTCGGTTGCCATTATCATGTGATGCTTTGTTGGTGATAGGGATAAAACGACACACCACGTCTGTTGGTTTAATCCGAGATTATTCCTCTTCGATTCATCATATTCTCAGTTGCTCCATACACATATCTTACCAGCTCAGCTGACTCGCATCCTGACAAAAACTTATTCTCCTTAAGGTCAGGTTGGATTAGGTGGCAAGGTGGCTATATCACCCCTATTTGATGCTGCGGCTCATATCCGCATCTTTAATAGCTTTCATCTCGGCTACATGTTAAGTCGAAATCGAGCCGAAATAAGCCGAGCCGAACGACATCGCTAAATTGCACTGAGCTTAAAATACTTGTTATGGCTGCGTGGCTTCTGAGTATTTTTGACAAGTGTAATCATGGATATTTATATCTGGTTCTGGAGGAATGCACCAAACATCACACTTGGCAACCATTTGTCCAATGGGACCATCAGTTTGCCCATACAAGTTGCATCAGGAATTGGTCTAGGCATACATTGGAATTGATTTTATTTTATCTAGATTTCCACTTGGTGCATAGGTCCCACTATGTTTACCTTGACTGATAGGCTAAAAGCTATGTTGTTTACTACACGAATCACAAATAGTAGAATCAAGCTTCCTGTAACTGAAATCATTTATTATACAGAGGTGTAGTATATCATAATAGGGATAGTGGTATTGAGGCTTAATCTATATAATACAATCTATTTAATTGCCGAGCTGTTGGGCAAGTTCCTTGGATTTCTGGTCGGCTGCCAGCACACCATTAGCAATCCACTTGGGCACGTCTCCCTTGATCATAGTCTTGATCGCCGCATCAGTAGTTCCGTTGGGTGAGGTAACCTTGCGTCGTAGCTCAGTGACAGAGTCGTTGCTGCTGGCTGCCATTTTGGCGGCACCTAAACACGTTTGGATCGCGAGTGCCGATGCGGTCTCTGCGCTAAGTCCTGCTTCCACACCAGCCTTCTCCATGGCTTCAAGCACAAGGAAAAAGTATGCTGGCCCACTGCCGCTCACAGCAGTCACTGCATCCAGCAGATCTTCCTTCTCGACCCACTCGGTCTTTGACACGGCACTCATCACCTTGTCCGCCGACTCCTTCTGGGATGCGCTCACGTTGCGGTTGGCGTACATTCCACTGGCTCCGCATAACACAAGTGCGGGTGTGTTGGGCATGCATCTGACAATCGAAATCTTCGCCTCATCATCCGAGTCGGAGAGACTGCCATCCTCATTGCCAGTCAGCAACCAGCGCTCCATGGACTGCGTCCTGATGCCAGCGGCAATGCTCACCACCAATGGTTGTACAGTGCGGATGGCTTTGGACAGGCCAAATGCCACTTGCTTCAATACCTGAGGCTTGACAGCGAGAACAACAATCTCGGCACTGTGATCCCCGTTCTCCTCCACGCCATAAATAGCAGAGTTGCCATCAGGGGCAATGGTAACACCGTACTTCTTGCGGAGTTCCACTTGTCTTTCTTCACATGGGTCGAACACAGTAACACATTGAGGGGAATATTTGTTAGCGATAAGACCACCGATGATAGCTTCGGCCATGTTACCACCGCCAATAAAGGAGATGCGTTGACAAATTCTAGAAGCCATGATGTTGCTGGTAAAAAAAATCAATGGGAAGTAATGTTTTGAATTGACTGAGAATGATGAAATTACACGAGGATGGTCCGGGATTTTTATACTGTTCGCTCAAGGGATGATTTTCTATAAAGCCAGGCATCCACGAATAGATTGGAGGTAAAATGCACGGATTTCCATAACAAGGGGTACGATTCCGGTGTGGTCCTACATGTGCAAACCACCACCATTCAGTATATACCGATCTGCAATGGTTCTATGTTCCTTCCAAAATGATGTCACGTAGATTAGTGGAACGATCTGCCTGGGGTAGTCTAGATACCCACATCAACAGTGCCCAATCAATCACGATTTCCTTAATTTGTCAAATCAGTGAGATCCATTGGTCCGAAGGAACAGAATGCATGTTGGTTGGCAAAATGGGTCGCGTGGAAGCGGGCCGCTTTCCATTTTTAGAAACCCAAGTTTATAACATCAACTGTCCCTTGATAATTTGGACGGCGTACACATTGGTCGGCTAATTTGAGCAAACTGCCCACGTTGGGACCGGAATGTTGATCTTAGAAATATGCCTAGCAATGTTTGTTTATTGAATAGTGTACGTTCCGTGAGTAAAGGTTGAGTAATGAACGCTTCATAATGTACAATTGATGGTGTTACAAGGAATTGTATAGTACACGGCAATGTGAAATTAATTTCCAAGTTCCTTGGCAAGTTCTTTGGACTTCTTATCTGCAGCAATTACACCATTGCTCACCCACTTCGGGACATCTCCCTTGATCATGGTCTTAATCGCCGCATCAGTAGTTCCGTTCGGTGAGGTAACCTTGCGTCGTAGCTCAGCTACCGAATCGTCACTATCTGCAGCCATCTTTGCTGCACCTAAACACGTTTGGATCGCGAGTGCCGATGCGGTCTCTGCGCTAAGTCCTGCTTCCACACCAGCCTTCTCCATGGCTTCAAGCACAAGGAAAAAGTATGCTGGCCCACTGCCGCTCACAGCAGTCACTGCATCCAGCAGATCTTCCTTCTCGACCCACTCGGTCTTTGACACGGCACTCATCACCTTGTCCGCCGACTCCTTCTGGGATGCGCTCACGTTGCGGTTGGCGTACATTCCACTGGCTCCGCATAACACAAGCGCGGGTGTGTTGGGCATGCATCTGACAATCGAAATCTTCGCCTCATCATCCGAGTCAGAGAGGTTGCCATCCTCATTGCCAGTCAGCAACCAGCGCTCCATGGACTGCGTCCTGATGCCAGCGGCGATGCTCACCACCAATGGTTGTACAGTGCGGATGGCTTTGGACAGGCCAAATGCCACTTGCTTCAATACCTGAGGCTTGACAGCGAGAACAACAATCTCGGCACTGTGATCCCCGTTCTCCTCCACGCCATAAATAGCAGAGTTGCCATCAGGGGCAACGGTAATGCCATACTTCTTGTGGAGCTCCACTTGCCTCTCTTCACTGGGATCGAACACAGTGATGCATTGCGGAGCGTATTTGTTAGCGATAAGGCCACCTATGATAGCCTCGGCCATGTTACCACCGCCGATAAAAGCAATACGTTCTTGGTTGATTGAAGACATGTTGGAGTGTTGTTGATTGAATTAGAATTGAATGGATATGGATTCATGGTCGAAAAGCTTAGGCTTTATATAGGGGAAGGTCAACTCCCCGGATACCAACATCCAGTTACTGTGACTTAAGCAATTTATTATGATTTGGTTTAGATGGAATGGAAAGCATAAGCCATACCCTCGTGTTATCTTATCAAATCCGTATGATGTCATACGTTTGATCAAGCCAAGGTACTATTTGCCCATCGGCCCACCTAAAGAATGCGAATGTAACAATATACAACGTATCCATGACTGCTACTGGTCGTCGAGATCAGGCCCCAATTTCAGGGGATCCATTGAATTCCACAATCCATGGATCAAAACCAACCTGGGCGGGCGAACGAACGACCGTCCGAACGCACCTCTGAACTCTGTTCATGATGTCAATTAAGGTTCACTATCATCCAGGATCTTACCCTCCACCCAATTAGGTCATGTGCCATGCTAAATCCCACCCTTCAACTGTGATGGTCGAGTGAAGGGACCGCACACTGGTTCCCTGATCCGCTTGACCATTGGGCCGTTACCGCATGAATGATGTGATAATTATACGAAGCGTGCCGCATATAGAGATCGTTCTGGTCGGGGTCCTATCTTCAGAAAGATCAAACAACAGATGACGTCAATTATGCAACCATTGTTGTGGTCTCTAGGGGAGACCATGGATGTCATGGCCTCTCCTTCACATGGCATCAATGCGACTCTCACATTGTTCAGTTCATTGATGAGCAAAGATGGAGTTTTCCGAACATTTATGTGTATATGCCTGATATAGAACAAATATATAACAAATACAATAGAAATTTACAATAATATAAAACAGTTCGGATTAGTAGTCGAACTTGATCGCATTCCGTTGGCGCAGTCTGGACTTCATCGGGGTCCGGCTGTCCTCTTCAATGGACTGGATGTTGTTGTTGATCTCCTGCTCCGTGAAGATCTTCTTGTTTCTAAGCTTTCTGGTCTTCTTTTTTGGCTGATCGTCCCCGAAAATGTCATCCTGGCTACCGGAGGCTTTCGAGGGTGTTTTGCGGAATAGACCACGTGCCTTATGAATGAATGGACTGAGCGAGGGCTTCTCCTGGGCCCGCAGCGCTTGCACAGCCGGGGTGGTGGACGATTCTGGCTCATCCCCATTATAGGTCTCGATATCGGTGAAAACGACCTGGACACCCCCAGTGGGGGACTTCATGACTGGCCCCTTGACTACGGTGGTGTAGTCAGTCGCCGGATCAACGGACACTGCCTCGTACGAGTCGTAGGCTAGCTTCTTCTTGCCCCAGAGGTATTTCTTCAAAAACCCGGATTTGACAACATCCTTGGGTTGCGCAGTGGAGCTGGGGGTTGATGTCTTGGCTTGGGAGTCAGGAGTAGCATGCATATAGGCATTTGGCTTAGGCTTGGTTGGTGTGGTTTGTTGAGGGCGCTCTTCCTCCATAGATCCTTCTTTTTGGTACATGGAGGCGATTTCAAGGAGTTGGGTGTTCTTGTGTTCCAGATATGCTTTGTCCTTGGTGAATTCTTTCTTCATCTCCTGGTTCTCACTGGCGGTCTCTTTGAGATGTTTCTCCAGCTCGGCGTACTCCGCTTTGAGAGTATCAAACGATGCTTGGAGTTGGGCATACTTTGCTGCGTGTTCTTCAGCCTGTTTTGCCAGCGCTTCTTGGACAGCTTGTTCGACTTCGGCAGGAACCGAGTCTTCCAGTTCCTGAAGTTTGTCGTACAAGGACATCTTCTGTGACTTCTCGGCGGCAACCAGTCCGTGGGAGGTGGCGAGGTCAAACTCAAGCTCTCGAATGGTGTTCTCTTGAAGGTTGATGATGGCCTTTTGTTCGTCCACTTCATGGCAGAGTCTAAGCACCTTCTCATCGTAATCAAGATCGTTCTCAGCAGCCATCAATTCCATGTGCGTTTGATTGCGACTCAAGATGTCAATTTTCTTCTCGGTCTTGAATTCGTTCATCTCATTTTCACTGGTCAAACGAGAGATATACATAGCCTCCAAGCTCTTCATTCTCTCGGCAAACTCGTTGGTCAGTTCCTCGCGGATTTCTGCTTCCATGTTTGCGCATCGAGATTCGGCATCTAACCACTTGTCGCGTATCTCGAAGAGCACATGCTCATACTTGCTGACCATGTCCGCGACATAGACATCCTCTTCCTCTGATTCAACGCCTTCGTCTTCTTCGGATACGAAGTCCGAATCAAAGCTGGCTCGCTTGGAGGGTTTAGTGGGAGTGTCCAAGTCTGACTCGATCTCGTGGAACTTGGGTATCTTGACTTTTTGCACCGTACGCTTGACGGTTGTGATATCCATGGCTACGGCAGCGAACTTGAGGACGTGGCTTGTCTCGGCAAAACTGGTCTCGTAGGGGTTCACATTCACCAGCATCACCGCTTTCGCTTCGCCGACGAATGAACTTTGGAAGATCTCGGTTAATTTCGATTGACGGAATGGTACAACCTCCTTGTGCTCGCGAGTCTGATTGTGTCGCAGGCTCTCCAAGCATTGGCCCAGAACCATAAGTGACTTATTGATGTTGTTGGCCTCCTTTAGTCGCTCACCGGTATTCTGGGTAAGCTTGCTACGTTCGGCACCGGCCAAGTCTACTAACGAAATGCGACTCACGGTGGAGTATTTTACTTTTAAATCCACCGTCATGGCATCTTTGGGGACCCTGATGAGTTTGATGGTAAATATACTGTGACTACGACTAGACACAGCGTTGAGCAAAGTGGAGAAAACGGTACGATTGTTTTGGCCTTGGCTGAGGATGCGGTAACCGTCCTCCACCGAGTTCACTTTCATCTCGCGTAATCCCCCGATGTACTTGTACCCGGTCTTGCGATCCTTCTTCAAAGTGAGGAAGTTCCGTTTGGAGTCATTGATCATTCCAGGGTCGAGAAGATCGTACACCTTCTCGTTGTAAATCTCAGCATACGATACCCAAACGGCGTACTCGTAGTCTGGATCACAGTCGACCTTGTCGAACGCTTCATCAAGCTTGGAATGAGCATCCGCTAGCTCGTCGGTGGTCAAATTGAGGTCATCACTTGATCGGTAAGCCTCCACTTCACAGTATCTGGTGGGTTTGAGCAGATCGGAGCTCTGGTGGCCGTGAATACTGTTTAGCATCAGCTCCAAAGTTCTGGGCAGCAAACCGGGGTTCTCCCGGGAACCTTGAATCGTGTAGGTTTTACCGGAATTGGATACGCCGTATGCAAATATCAATGCATTCTCACCATTCATCACTTGGGAGATAAGGGGACGGGCGGTCTCGAGGAAGAAGTCGTTTTGTGTGGTCTCCTCGTTGAACACTTTGGTGAACTTGAATCTCTCTTGGATACCCGACCTAGCCTTGTAAGCGTTCGAATCGGCCGGCGGGGACATCAACACCTCGGTATCATTGATCAGCTCCAGATAGTTATTTGGTAGGCTGGAAAGCAGGTTGCGGTTCGGGCCTGGTCGTATACGGAGGAAAGTCTTCACTGGCTCTCTGTCGGGATCGTAGCTGTTGAATTTTCTTTCGAGCCTGCTGAGGTAGGGTGTTTTGCCACCGGTAGGGGCGCCAGGCGAAACGACGCCTTTGAATAGACTCTTGCGCACATTTCCAACCGGGCTCTGGATGCGAAATTTTTTCATCAGCCCGGGGGTCTGTGTCATTGGGGTCATACTAGGAAGTGATTGTATCTCCATCGTTAAATAAGCAGTAAGAGGGGAAAACGGGTGGTAGGGTTGGTTTGATCGGGAGATCAGGTAATCTATCGGGGGGAGAGAAAGGGAAGGGAATCTAAAAGCAACACGAACAAGGTTAGTAAGGCGATGGGTGGATAGATGTAACCGGACATCCAGTTTCGAGCGGCTATTGTTATATATCAAGGTTGTTGTCATAAATATCCCAAATGTCACCCCTACCCGTGGTGTATCCCAAGCAAACTGTTATTTGGTAAACAAAAAGTGGCCAATCAGTCAATTCTATGGTAGGATCCTATACTTAATAAAGAATCACCCAAACAGAAAGTATCCCCTAATGTTACGCGATGAGCCAATCTAGGTAATAATACGCGAATACCCGCCAAGCGAGAGAATTTAATCAAGAAACGCCCAATTAAACCGGAATTCCACGCGATCATGGCTAACTTGGGGTTGCTTGATTATCGACTTTATGTAAACCCAAATTAAACTTCATTTCGGGATCTTGTCTAATTGAGGGTTGTCTACTTGTCGGTCTAGTGTCGAAATTCGGCTTACGATCTGGGATTTCCGAGTTCATGTTGAGGCAGATGAAAACTCTTTCCAATCAGGTAGCCAATCAGGCAGCTGTAAGAAATCATTACTCACTGGAAGGAAATTTTTTCCACCACTTATATCCCATTTATTCCTGAACATCGCTTATTACGGATTGGGCCAAGACACCGACACCTTCGCTCGCATCCAAAGTCCAAGGTAAATTCGAATCAAGAGCTATGCTGGGGAATAGAATTGGGTTAGATATGTTCGATGGAAACGATAGGCATCGTTCGATTTACATATATATATAATTGTTATGGTAACCCCATATGAATGGCGAATGCTTCATTGTTCACCGCAGTGGAGCAATCAGGACCATCGCTTAATTCTCGATTTAGTTGGCTTGGATTCATGAGTTAGATACTTTGGTGAGGTTTGGATTGATTCGGCAGCGGGAGGTCAAGTATGTTAGATACCAGAGTTATATGTGATTTGGTTGGACTGTTATTAACCTTTTCGGGTGTGGATCTCTTTGAAGCCTAGTAAACACTTGATGAAATAATCCAGATGAGAACATATTGATTCTTATAAGACTTGACGGGATGCCTTTATAGGACTAGATAATCTAGATAGAACGTCCTATTCAGTAGCTCATCATGAGTAGCATATATAAGCAAGGGCTGCGTCCGATGCTATGTTATTGTTCCTTTCCATAATGCCAAAGAGCAACCCAGTTCCCACGCACAATGATCTACCCTCTGAGTGCGCGAAGCTAGGGGATCTAGAAAAAAACCACGTTGCATCTGATCCCCTCAGTCCAGAAAAACGTACCCTCTCACAACTTCTCCTGATCATGATGGGCCTTGCGATGTCAATGCTACTGGCTGCTCTCGATCGAACCATCGTAGCAACAGCTTTACCCAAGATCGCCACTGATTTTAATGCATTCGATCAGAGCACGTGGGTGGCTACAGCCTATATGCTGACCGCCACTGCTTGTCAGCCACTCTACGGCAAGGTTTGTCCATTTCAGTGATGTGTTGAACTAGTCCATTCTCTAACCTCCACCTAGTTGTCTGATATCTTCGGATGCAAAGTCACTTTTTTGATGGCCATTCTCATATTTGAGATTGGTAGTGCGTTATCAGGAGCCTCACAGACCATGATCATGCTGATCATTGCTAGAGCAATCAGTGGCGTTGGCGGAGGAGGAAGTAAGCATTTTCAAGCTTGGTATGACGCCCTCTCCCGCCCCACACTTCCAGCATTAACCTATCTACAGTTCAGGGCATGGTATACATTATCATGAGTAAGGTCATTCCCATCCGAGAGCGTGGCAAGTATCAAAGCTTCATTAGTGCGACGGTAAGTACTACGGCAGACTTCCGACACGACCGTGGTTTCTAACACTCTTTTAGGTGGCGCTTTCTTCGGTGCTTGGACCCCTTTTGGGAGGAGTCTTTACAGACGAAGCCACATGGAGGTACGTATTCATTTGTAAACTATACAATGCGGACAATAAGTAATATTGCTACATAGATGGGCCTTCTACATCAATCTCCCGATCGGGGTGATCGCCATCGTCATTGTAGTGCTGTTTCTTCATCTCCCTTCGACACATGGTTCGTTTTGGGAGAAGGTTAACCGAATTGATTTCATCGGGACTCTGCTGCTGCTTGGATTTATCATCACGCTCCTGCTACCCACCCAATGGGGAGGGAATGAGTACGCCTGGAACTCCCCCATCATCATTGCGCTATTCTGTGTGTCGGGTGTGCTCTTGATAGCATTTGTAGTGGTGGAGTATAAGGTGGCGGCCGAACCAATCATTCCCTGCCGATTGTTCGGGATGCGCTCACCGCTGTTTTCATTCATCGCAATGTTTTTTTACGGAGTGGTGTTCTTCGGGGTGATCTATTACATCCCGTTGTATTATCAGATTGTCCTCGGGGAATCGGCTATCTCGTCTGGGCTTCAAATGCTGCCCATGGTGCTTTCAGTCTCCATCCTTAGTATTACTGCTGGCCAGTTGACCTCATGGACCGGTATCGTCATCGTCTGGTGCTGGATAGGCTCTGCGGTGATGACGGTAGGGGTGGGGCTCATCACGATGTTCGACGTAGATACTAGTCGTGCCCAACAGATTGTTTATTTACTTATTTTGGGGGCTGGGGCTGGAGGCTGCCCTCAGACTCTGATCTTGGCTGGCCAGGCTGCCGTTGAGCGTAAGGATGTGAGCATAGTCACTTCCTTAAGTAACTTCTCTCGATCGATCGGAGGAGTACTAGGGGTATCTATGTTTGGCGCCATTTTCGATAACAGACTAGCTGCAGGCTTGGCAAAGCTGAACCTCAACATACCTGTAAAGGACGCCACGAAAGGGCTCCAATTCTTGGACTCCTTGTCATCGAGTGAGCGGGCATCGGTGGTAAATGTATACGTTCACGTTCTTCAAACCATTTTCACGGTCACCATTTTCTTTGCTGGCGCAACATTTCTATTCTCCTTGGGTGTGAAGCACACCAAGATTCCGAAGACCAAATGATTATGTTTACCGCATCCACCATCATAACCCTACTACTAATAGCTTCCCTCCAATACCCTAATTCTTGTAGTATACCATTAAACATTCTTAATCAGCTTCAATTTCAAGCATTTCCATGATTGCTAGACGGCCTTTCAGGGGTAGTTTTCTATCCAACTAAGAATTTGCAAATACGTATGATGCACTTGAATAGGCGTTTATCAATGATTTTACCCCCGCCAGGTCGTCGTTTTCGCGAGCAGAAAATAATGATTCTTAATTGCCATACACTCACACAACTCTTTTCTACGGACAATTATATTTTCCGTCAATCGTGGTTACTCCGGGAAATCGCTCCACTCTTGGAAACAGGGGTGAAGAATGTCTCCTGATTGGTTCAAATCGCATCTTTGGCCCTTACTCATCTCCTTTCGCTGAGCATTACTATGTAGATCGTTTGGTGAGGTGTGCTGGTTTGCATTAATCAAATCCACAGCATGCGTCTGTAGGTGTTCGAGTGCCTATAAATACTGGCTATGCTGCAAGTGAAAATGTGGTTGCCATCGTGGTCTATGTATCTCTCGAAAAAGTGCCTGAATTTCGATATCGGATGTAAGCAAACTGCGGATGGAAAGAGGCGAGCTATAGTAAATGTACTACTCACCACTTTGTTGCAAGCAATTGGGGTTAGCACATCTTGGTGTGTCAGTCCTACCTAATATATGTCATGTTGAGTTGATACCTTGCATTCAGATATTTAGATCCATCCATTTTTAGCACATCAACATTTGGCTATAATCATGTTGAGGATCTACTCTTATCATAAAAACGGCAACATTGATACATGAACAATCGAGAACTGCTCAAGCAAAAAATTCCATGCTTTGAAAAGCAAAAATAAAGTACAAATGCCCATAGCTCTTAGTTGTTCATATAATGGAGCAGATCATTCAATGACAATTTTGTTGCTTTGATGATTCTGTCGCACTGAATGTGAGCCAGTATGTATGTATGGAGGATATTGTGAGCAATGCTGATATTAAGGCATACAAAACTAGGAATTCAGAAGTAATTGACAGAGACTGGGGAAATGAAGCTTCTAAGAATTGCCTGACTGAGCAAAGGTAAAATACCTGATATACCATCCGTTCTTAAGTTCTTAATAGAGTGCAAATAAATACCCCTCTTCAAATTCAGAAATGGTACCCAAGTATGCGCTCCATATCTAATTCACTTGAAATCAATAGCTGATATTCTACCAGTCACTTCAAATTATGGAAACACCTAAATATTTATATCAACATGGTGTTCATGACTAAGTTCATGTAAATAGTTAAATGTAGTCAGGTACCCAGAACACGGAAATATTGTGAGCTGTCCTAAAGCCCCCAAAATTTGCACACATACTCTTGGGACCTTTCTGAATATAATGTACGTGGTTGTTTTGTCATTGTTGGCTTTCCAGTGTATTAGCTATCCCTTTGGTACAAATGTCTGCAAAAACGGTTTGGGTATGTCAGACGAACATATAGGATGTATCTGATTCAGCTTTGATCCAGAGTTTTATCTAGGCTGATTCGACTTTTTCGAGAGAACCAAGCATAGTGGAAATGACATGGCGATCAGTTAAAAAAATCTTTCTCACCACACACTCACTCGAATTTTGGTCATACGTATCAACGGACAACATCTTCCGTCAATCTCCGTTAATCTGGGTGCTCGCACCACTCATAGGAACAACAGTGATGAATGCGCTTTTCGGGACCCTTGCCGATTGGTTCAAGTCACATCTTTCGCCCTTACTCATCTCCTATTGCTTGCAGTAGTTTGTAGATCATTTGGTGAGATGTGCAAGTTCACATCAATCAAATCCACAGCATGTGTCTGGAGGCGTTCGAGCGTCTATAAATACTGGCTAGTAATTGAAATTCACATCAAGCTCGCTAGCCATGAAGAAGATCATTCAATCCGCACAGGTCAATCAACCCCACCAACTGGCAGGTAAATTTCAGCGTCACAGTCACGCTACTAGTCGATGCACTGATGCACATCTCTAGAAACGTCGAGTAACTCGATCATGCAGCCGATGATGGATTACAACGAGAATTCAACAATGCAGGCTCATATCAACGAGGATGGGATTGTAATTCTTCGCAAGATAGGTAACACTATATCTCTTTGTAGAGTATCCCAGAAGCCGTCACTAATGCTCTTCCAATATCGTAGTGCAGCACCTTGCTCCCAATATCACATCCACCTTTTCCATTGGGGATTTTGGGTGCAGCCATGGCGGTAACTCAATGATATCGATCAATGCCATCCTAGATGCCATGCAAGAAACAAGGAGGAATGATGGACCACTGTCCATCCAGGTGTATCACAATGACCTTCCGATCAATGATTTTCGGGAAGTGTTCAAATGCCTGAATGATCCCGAATTGACATACCAGAACCACGAAATCACCAAAGCCAATCCCGGAAATCGCATATTCAGCATGATGTCTGGGAAATCCTTCTATAGCCAGTGCTTTCCCAACGCTTTACTGGACCTCTCCTTCTCCTTCAACAGCATACATTGGATGCCGGATATTGGTGTAACCCTCTACCGACCGTTGATGGTTTACTCCAAGCATGTCAGCGAGGAGCAACTGTCGCTGATTCAGGACGTGGCTCAAAAGCAATTCGTGACGTTTTTAAGTTGCCGTGCCAAGGAGCTACGTAAAGGAGGAAAGTTAGTAATCTCGCTACTAGGTGATTTCGGAAATCTTGGCGGTATTGATGATATATGGCAACAACATATAAACGAGTACAACATCGATCCTTCATTGTTGGGCTACACGCTCATACCACTAATCGCTCGGACCAAGGAGAATGTCGTTCAAGCAATTCATGAGGTTCCATCCTTAGAGTTAATTCACTACATAGATAACATGTTCGAAAACGTCAGGGGCCGTAATAGCGATCATCTCAAAGCAATTTTCTGGCCTCAGCTCTATACCGGACTAGTCAAGGGAGCCGTATTTGATGATGAAGCTAAACTAACAAAATTCTTGGATGAGTTTTTCTCGAAGCTTTCGACATTGTATACTGCAAGTGAAAATGTAGCCGCTACCATTCGTTATGTAGCTATCGAGAAAGTTGCTGACTAAGTCCTGTCACATTTCAATATCAGATGTAAGTAAACTGCGGATAGAAATAGGACAGTAGTAGTAAACGTATTGCTCACCACATTTTGTTGATCAATTGGGGTTAGCGCATCTTGGGGTGGCGGTGGAACTTGATATCTGCATTGTTGGCTCAACACCTTGCGCTCAGATATCTCTAACCAACCACAAGGATATTAACGACATCCACATATTACCACAAGCATTTTTTAGCTACGCTCCCAATATATTATGAAACTATAATATGTGAATTGGGAGCCAAACTAAATGACTGTAACCATTTCTGCAGTTGTGTGTTGTACATCTAGATGTTTAAATTTGAAAAGGATATAATGACATTGAGGATACTAGCTCTAGAGTGCTATCATAAATATGTAAAGAATATTCTAGTAGCCCTGTTAGAATAGATTTGTGTGTGGTACTCCCCACAGCATTGTGAATTGTAGTAGCATATAAAACAACAGCCTGAGCACGTAAGCATTTTAGTAAATACCATTACTAAATTGTGGAGCAGCTATAATATAGATGATAACCGACAAATCGGATCGCTACACGGTCTAATCTGACCTCTCTTGGGTGGCTTAGCAATGATGATTCTATCAAATCAGTAATTCTTGTCAGCCAGTTTTCTGGATCAAATATAAGGATGTTTGTTAAATGACTCGAGATACACTATTCATGTGATGGGTTCAGCTTAATGATATTTGTTGGACACCGATGACTAGCCCTGAAAATCTTCATTATGTTGAGCGTTCCATTACTTATTTCAATGCGACACAATATATATCCAAATGGCAAATATCCCATGCGCTCAATTTTGTGTGAATTCCTTGGCGACCTGTATTCCGCAATCCGCAGCTCCCACCTGAAGATATTCAGGTGTACATTTTCCCAGAAGAAAAGGAGTAATGATCGCAACCATTTACAAGTCAGATACTAAAGGATGCCTGGACTTCGTCCTGTCCAACTCCACCCCTGGTGACGCTCTGATGCATATTAGTGACAAGAAAGGGGAGTACATGGATGACTTGATCCGCAAGCACAACACTAACGTTATGGTGGAGCTCGGCGGATATCTTGGGTACAGCGCCCTCCGATTCTCCAATCTGCTCCCAGCCAATGAACACTACTACTCCTTCGAGATGAATCCCGAGTTTGCCAGTGTTGCGCAAAAGGTGATTGATCATGCTGGACTCTCATTCAAGGTCACCATCATTGTTGGCGAGTTCAAGGTTAGTAGTAATGAGTTCTTGAGCACCTACGGCGTCAAGAAGGTGGTCCTTGTGTTCATTGACCATTGGATGGAGGCGTATGCTCAGGATCTCAAGATCATTGAGGAGGCTCAATGGCTCCGATCTGGGTCAACTGTTGTTGCTGACAACATCATTCTCCCTGGTGCTCCAGAGTACAAAGCTTACATTGAAAATTCATCCGCCAGATACTCATCACAACCTGTTGAGGTCGAGATGGCCCATTCTTTGAAACCCAGTGAGACAGTAGTAGATGGGTTATTGATCGCAGAGGTGAAGGTTTAGCTGAGTCTATTTGCAGAATTCATCAATAAATCCTTGTACACTTCAACCGCATGGAGGAGGCAAACAACCAAGAGGCCTACCTAGTGTTTCCCTCTTAATCCAATAATGCTGCATGATTGCTTTTGGGAGTTTGTCACGGGATCGCACTTTGTATAGACTTGGTGACGCCCTGACGATGGTAATAACATAGTGGACAGAATTGTGTGAAGTGGGGTGTCTTTGAAGCTCCAGTGTTGGTGTGAATTTTGAGGAATATCTTACTGCTTTCTACTGGTCTGGAAGTTACCAATGCAAAGGCCAGATATATCAGAATTCACTATAAAGACTCAAACACTCAGCCTGTTAGCAATAGCCTAACATGTGAACTCATCCAGAAAGCGTCATGCTTGCATTCAATAGCTCGCAACCGTCATAAATTCGGTATTGAACTACACAGAATCTTCCGTGTATTCCAAGTCTACCACTACAGTCTGCAACAGAGTGTTCGTTCGTAAATATCATTGAATTTCACAGAATGCGTCGCTTTAGGATATTTTCAATATTTCTAGGGTTGCTCATTAACATCCGTTATTTACGCCTTCAAGTGATTACTGTAATGCATCATATGCAAATGCCTACCAATCTGGGAATTTAATCAAGGAAACTCAAATTAAACCTTAAGTTTACGGGATATCGTCTGATAGAGGGGTACCTAGATTGGCTTGGTTTCGATTACGACTGGCGATCTGGGTTTTCCGAGTCGAGATTGAAGGTTGATGATAACAATCCTAATCAGGTAAAGATGAGAAATTTTTACTTACTAGTTCTACAGGAAGGAATTTTTTCCACCACTTACATTCCGTTTATTCCCGTCTATTCCCGTCTACTTCCGTCTATACCTGGATATTGCTTATTGTGGATTGAGCCCAACACACCTACGCTTTCACTCATCGGAAGGTCAAGGCAAACTCGAATAAAGAGCGATGCTGGGGAATAGATTTAGGAAAGATACGCTCTACGGAACCTATATTCAATCGTCTCATTTCCTAATAGGTGGGAGGCTCGGAAGGTATGCTTGTATGCCGATGGGTAACCCTATGCGAATAGCGGAATTGATGGTTTTTTCGTCGCAGCAGACCAGCCGCTTATTAGATTCGAGTTGGGTCAAGTTGGACGAGAGAGTAGAGTGCGGATCGGTTGGACTGTAGTTAGCCTTTTTTGGGAGTAGATTACTTTGAAACCTGGTAAGCACTTGATGAAATGATCGGGATGGGAGTTTTGGATGGTTACTGTTTTGGTTAACCCCGAATTTCGGGATACTTTCATAGGACTAGATAATCTAGATAGAACGTCCCACGGAGAAATTCATGAAGGAATCCCCGTACGGTCCGCAACAGTAGTGTATATAAACGAGGGCTGGGCTGGTGCTTCCCTAACGTTCCCGTCTGTGATGCCAAAAAACGAACCAGTCACTACCCCTACTGACCCTTCCAGTGAATGCATGAAACTGGAGGATCTAGAAAAGACCCCCTCTAAACCAGCTCTGGTTGATGATTCCCACAACCCAGAAAAGCGAACCCTCTCACAACTTCTCCTGATCATCCTGGGTCTTGCATTGGCTGTGTTGCTCGCCGTGCTCGATCGAACTATTGTATCCACCGCCTTACCCAGGATCGCCACTGATTTTGATGCATTCGATCAGATCACGTGGGTGGCTACAGCCTATATGCTGACCGCCACTGCTTGTCAGCCACTCTACGGCAAGGTTTGTCCATTTCAGTGATGTGTTGAACTAGTCCATTCTCTAATCCCACTTAGTTTTCCGATATTTTCGGATGCAAAGCCACTTTTTTAGTCGCCATCATCATATTTGAGATTGGTAGTGCGTTATCAGGAGCCTCCCAGAACATGATCATGCTGATCGTTGCTAGAGCAATCGGTGGTATCGGTGGAGGAGGAAGTAAGCATTTTCAAGTGTGGTACGACGCCCTCTTCTGCCTTTCATTTCCAGCACTAACCTTTCTATAGTCCAGGGCATGATCTACATTATCATGAGCAAGATCATTCCAATCAGAGAACGTGGCAAGTATCAAGGTTTCATTAGCGGAACGGTAAGTGTTGCAGAAGGCTATGGGCACAATGATGGTCTCTGATTCTTACATTTCTTTCCAGGTGGCACTTTCTGCAGTGCTTGGTCCGCTTTTAGGAGGTGTTTTTACAGACGAAGCTTCCTGGAGGTACGTGTTCATTTGTAAACTATACAATGCGGACAATAAGTAACATTGCTACATAGATGGGCCTTCTACATCAATCTCCCGATCGGGGTGATCGCCATCGTCATTGTAGTGCTGTTTCTTCACCTCCCTTCGACAAAAAGTTCACTTTGGGAGAAGATCAAGCGTATTGATTTCATCGGCACTGTGTTGCTGCTTGGATTTATCATCACGCTCCTGCTACCCACCCAATGGGGAGGGAATGAGTACGCCTGGAACTCCCCCATCATCATCGCGCTATTCTGTGTGTCGGGTGTGCTCTTGATAGCATTTGTAGTGGTGGAGTATAAGGTGGCGGCCGAACCAATCATTCCCTGCCGATTGTTCGGGATGCGCTCACCGCTGTTTTCATTCATCGCAATGTTTTTTTACGGAATGATGTTCTTCGGGTTGATTTATTACATCCCGTTGTATTATCAGATTGTTCTCAGTGAATCGGCTATCTCGTCTGGGCTTCACATGCTGCCCATGGTGCTTTCGGTCTCCTTGATAAGTATTACTGCTGGTCAGTTGATCTCGAGGACTGGCATTATCATCATCTGGTGCTGGATAGGCTCTGCGGTGATGACAGTAGGGGCGGGACTGGTCTCGACATTCAATATAAATACTAGTCGTGCCCACCAGATTGGCTTTATGATTGTTCTGGGGGCTGGGGCTGGAGGCTGTCCTCAGGCTCTAGTATTAACTGGTCAGGCTGCCGTTGAGCGTAAAGATGTCAGCATAGTCACTTCCATAACCAATTTTTGCCGATCGATCGGAGGAGTGATTGGGATTTCCATGTTTGGTGCCATTTTTGACAACAGACTGGCCGCAGGGTTGGCAGAGCTGAACCTCAACATACCTGTAAAGGACGTCACGAAAGGGCTCCAATTCTTGGACTCCTTGTCACCGAGTGATCGAGCATTGGTGGTGAATGTATATGTCCATGCTCTTCGAACCATTTTCACAATCTCCATTTTCATTGCTGGGGCGGCATTCCTATTTTCCTTGGGCGTGAAGTACACCAAGATCCCGAAGACCAAATGATCTGCTATCCCAGTTCTACTTCTAGTTGCTTTCCCTGAATACCCTAATTCTTGTAGTATAGTATTAAACATTCTTCATTAGATTCAGTTCGTGGCTTGTTCTTGATTGCTAGATGCCCTTTCGGGAGTAGTTTTCTATCCAACAAAGAATTTGTTAGTTGTTAATGTGCTTGGATAAGCATTTATCGATGGTTTTTGTTCGGGATAGTCGAGAAAATGAAATCCACTAATAGTACTTGGTGGTCGAGCATCTTTATATATTCTTACTTCCCTTCTTTTGAATTTCTCTTTACCGTACACACATTATTCTAGTCAATGGTCGACAATATCTCTACAGAAATAAATGGTCCTTACTTTTACTACACTTGTAAGCTTGTATATCAACGGTCTATTGTATCCACCTTTCCCACCGGGGATTTCGGGTACAGCTATGGTGGTAGCTCAAGTCACTACGAGGTGTCTGTTCAGGTATACCATCATGATTTTCCGACCAATGATTTGGAGGGTGCCGTAATGCCTAAATAATACTGAATCGAAATACCAGAACCACGAAATCACCAAAGCCAATCACGGAAATGGCATATTCATCATGATGTCTGGGAAGTCTTTCTATAGCCAGTGCTTTACTAACCATTTGCTGGACCTCTCTTTCTCCTTCAATAGCATACATTGAATGCTGAATGTTACTGTACTGCACCCCTCTATTGACCTTTGATAAGTTGTTTGCTGCATGTGAAAATGTTATTGTCACCATTCGCTATTTATTTTTCGACGGTGTTTGACGTAAGCAAGGCTGGGTACAAAAAGAGGTAAGCTGTAGTAAGTATATTTCTCACTACTTTCTTTCAAGTCTTGATGTATTAGTCATACCGAATATATGTAGTGTTGGCTTGATGCCTTTCATTCAGATATTTCGATCGATTTACAATTGTGATTTTTAGTATACTAATATATACTAATATTAAGGGTCTACTCATGATTGAGAGCATGCATAAAAGCAATTGCAAGCTACTGGATCAAAATGTGATATATCTCATATTCACATTGACTTGATCTAAGAGCCTTATTATTTCCTGGCACAATTCTCTGTCGGCATTTACTTTAATTACTTTCATCAAGAGACAGCTACCCAGGATATGATATTTCTCGGTTATCCAAAAGACCACATGCTCATGGAATTTTTATCAAGTTGATTGTAATTTTACTTCGAGTTTTATTCATATCCAAAGATGATTCAAGTATCAATTCATGAGCAACTTTCATGCTGAGCATAATGCTGCAACTCATTGAGTAAGATTCCCAAATTCTTGTGGAATGTACAATGCTAGTAGTCTTCAACATTGGGGCAAATCTTATGTATTTGCAAATAAATATTTCAAGAGTAGATCGTCGATTGGTTCAAAGGCATAGGCAAAAATGCTAGAGAAGTGCACCTTTCATATCATTGTGGCAGCCATAAGGCCAGCCACAAAGCGTACCCAAGAATGATGGAAGTTTCAATCAATATCCTAAACTGCAGTATTGCGGGGATAAATTTCGCCTCTCTTGAGTCTAAGTTTTGGTAATGCTGATTGAACAATTATAGTATGGATACCATTGATTGATTCATCAAATGCACCAGCTCAACTGTATGCATTTTTTGGCGGTCTGTATTCCGCAATCCGCAGTTTCCACTTGACGTTATTGGAACTTAAGAAGCTCACAAAGCACTAACGTTGAGACTAGGTAAATCAAAACTCACTTGGGCAACTTCTACTATCCCCTAGCAATGATATAACTGTTGATGTTTGCATTCAATCTCTTTTAATTATCATTATTGCAGCAATATATCACAAGTACATTCACACAATCTCCTGCATACTCAAAAACCCGTTGCTCCAGCTTGAAAGGAAGCTTTGATGGCATGCATCGGAAAACGCCAGCATTCGCTGAAGATCTCGTTTTAACACGTTTATTTCTCAAGTGAGAGGGCTACTGAGGGGTTTTGGGGAATTTACACTTTTAATTCAGCAACCAACAGGCCGTCCAAAATAGTCTCCTTCGGCTTCATTGGATGTGGCGTCTGAATCTTGATCAGACGCGATGAGAACTTGGCTGAATTTTTTTCAATATATGCTTGGTACTCCGGAGCACCAGGGAATAGAACGTTGTCAGCAACAACAATTGACCCAGGTCGGAGCCATTGAGCCTCCTCAATGATCTTGAGATCCTGAACATACACCTCCATCCAATGGTCAATGAACACAAGGTCCACCTTCTTGACGCCGTAGGTGCTCAAGAACTCATTACTACTAACCTTGAACTCGCCAACGATGATGGTGACCTTGGATGAGAGTCCGGCATGATCAATCACCTTTTGCGCAACACTGGCAAACTCGGGATTCATCTCGAAGGAGTAGTAGTGTCCATTGGCTGGGAGGAGATTGGAGAATCAGAGGGCGCTGTACCCAAGATATCCGCCGAGCTCCACCATAACGTTAGTGTTGTGCTTGCGAATCAAGTCATCCATGTACTCTCCCTTCTTGTCACCAATATGCATCAGAGCGTTTGTTTCGGCATAGCGGTCCATTGCGGCGAGAACAGACTCGGCATCACCAGGGGTGGAGTTGGACAGGACAAAGTCCAGGTATCCTTTAGTATCTGGCTTGTAGATGGTAGCAGTCATTTTTCTCTTGTTATCTGGCTATATAGTATCCATAAACCTAGGTGCGAACCCCTATATATACAAGCAGTAAACTACGGAATGTCTAGAATTGAGACTATATTCGATTGCGGATTGCCAAGAAATTTGTGGTCGCTATAACACTCAGTTGGAGTATACTCTTGAGAATATGTGCTGAAGCGAGCATGTGGGAAAGCAGTGTTTAATGATCAACCTGTTCATTGTTAGACATTTCGCCCATTTATAGTAATGATCTTATCAGATCCTCCTTCATAATTGCTTATCAGATCCTGAATGAAAAATCAGCGTCTACAATATCAAGGGCGCTTGGTGTATTCTGAGTAAACCATAATACCTTGACATATTCAGAGAAAAAAGAGGGGCTACCCTGCAATTGGCACATCTTCCATTTTCCGACTGATGCTATTTACTTATTGATTATGCACTGACGACTACCGACATCTCTATTATATTGTCAGATCCAAAGTTCTTTAGTTTGATCTATTGCATCCCATTGTTATATTAGATCATCCTTACTTTCGTGATGAGAATAGTAGGCGTGGGGCTGATCTCGTTGCTCAATGTAGATACTAGCCTTGCCCACCAAACTGGCTATATGATTATTCTGATGGCTGCCGCTCAGCGTAGAGATGTGGGCAGGGTTACCTCTATAACCAACATTTGAGATGTGTGGGTTCGCATGAGCATATTACACGAACAACCTAAGCATACGTATACTTTACAGCAAAAGAGATAAGAATACACGCTAACCAGCATGACAGGTAATTTTTGAGGGAACAATGGGTTGATTCTAGAACATTCGCTTACAATTTATCCTGGATCGTTCAACCAAGAGAGGCATAGGGTTAGTGTAATCATATGCATATTCTATAGGTTGGAGTCGAATGTAAAACAAAGATCATGATATCTGATTGTTTTGGTAGCACTGAAAGAATAGTTTCCTGGGACTGATGCCTAATGATGATTATTGAGTGCAATCCACATGTTTATTGCCACCCATGATTGGCTATCGATGCCTCCCATCTTCATTCAGTGAAATTCATATATGCACGTTTCATCTATTCACTGTGATGGAATTTCCGTTTAGGTTAGTAAATGTAAATGTTTTTGTACACTCATGTAGTATTATCTGATGATGGAAAAATACTTCGTAGGCTCATTGATGGTTAGTCTCTTCAACGAGGTCCAGATAAACAAGTATTTATTGATGAATTATACATATGAACTTGGTTAAACCTTCACCTCTGCAATCAATATCCCATCCACAAGTGTTTCCGTGGGTCTTGATGGATGAGTCAATTCGATCTCAACCAGCTGTGATGAGTATTTGGCAGATGCGTTTTCAATGTAAGCTTCGTACTCTGGAGCATCTGGAATAAGGATGTTGTCAGCAACGATAGTTGACCCAGGTCGGAGCCATTGGGCCGCCTCAATGATCTTGAGATCCTGGACATATAGCTCCATCCAATGGTCAATGAACACCATGTCCACCTTCTCAACACCACAGACCCTTTGGAAATCATTACTGGTAACCTTAAACTCACCAACAATGATTGTGACCTTGGATGAGAGTCCAGCATGATCAATCACCTTTTGCGCAACACTGGCAAACTCGGGATTCATCTCGAAGGAGTAGTAGTGTCCATTGGCAGGGAGGAGATTGGAGAATCGAAGGGCGCTGTACCCAAGGTATCCACCGAGCTCCACCATAATTTTAACATTGTTTTTGCCAATCAAGCCGTCTATATACTCTCCTTTCTTGTCACCAATATGCATCAAAGCGTTTGTTTCGGCATAGCGGTCCATTGCGGCGAGAACAGACTTGGCATCACCAGGGGTGGAGTTGGACAAGACAAAGTCCAGGTATCCTTTAGTATCTGGTTTGTAGATGGTTGGAGTCATTACTCTCTTGTAGTCTGGCTATGCAGTATCTATTTGTCTAGGTATATATATAGGCGGCCAGTAAGCTACGGAATGACTCCAGCCAAGTTTCTAATCAACTGCGGATTACCAAGATGCTCACACACACAATCACTATAGTGCTTGGTTGAAGTAATGACTTGGCGTTGTATTCTTTACATAATATGCAGTTTAGAATATATATCGAAGGCAGCTTGTGGAATAGTAAAATTTGGCTAATAGTAATGAAGCTAGATGTGTCATACATTCCATCCAATTACAGTAATGGTTTTATCAGATCCTACTCATTGCTGTCTTATCTGATTCTACGAAATCAGTACTTATCAGATTTTGAATGAGAAATTAATATCGAAGTATGATAAACTTATGCCAAAATTATACTGTATTGGTGGCTAATTTCCTCTTGCACACTTGAATCCACTGTTCTTATTTTTGCTAATAGGACCTGATATCACGGTTTTTATCATCGTATTGTATGTATCTCCATGATAATAAATTGCGCTATTTGAAAACTCTAGACACACATTCTATTGTTGCGTGCAAACGTGATTAGCCAATCAGGTATCGCTTATCCAGTTGGCACGAGAACTGCAATTTCGCCGGGTAATAAGGACCATCAGAGACAGATAGCACGTTTTCGTGATAGAACTACAGAAAATCAACCGCAGAGTTATGTGTTGGCGGACCTGGGCTCGGGTTCAGGATTTCGGAACTATATCAATTGCTTTCTATTGTGGATGTATCAAGGATTGCCCGATGGATCTCAAACTAATAAACAAATGTACATGGAGTAGTAGGTGTCACGTATATTGTAGCCCAAGTCCTGGAATTATCTCCAAATTTCAAGTTAAGCACGTTACTCGACACAAAATAAATGTATCCAACATGTGAATATGTACTCAGGGTGGCGGGACAATATTGGTAAATTCATCTAGTTCTGTATCGAGTTATGAAATTGTGCGGAAGGGGATAAACTCCGAGGAAATTCCAGAATCTGGCGAGTGTTCAACAATCAGTGGCTTGTGAATTCAAAATTGGTTGATAGAGCCTGTATTGTACAGGATGTTAACATATAATTTAGCTGCTTGAATGCTGGTATTTTGAATCCTTCTTCTCCTAAAGATGAGGAGATGTTCCTTTGCGATACTCGCCGGCTCACAGCATCAACTGGGGTGTGATTTCCGGGATACCCAGTTTAATATTAAAGCATTCTGGAACACCGATTTATTGACTGGCTGAACATTGCCACGTTCTAGAGACGAATTCCAAGTGATCCAAGCCAGTTCAACTAGTTGTCTCATAAGTATAGTGTGAATACAGTTATGGCAATCAAGAAAGAATGGATGAGGGTTTTTCAACCCGGTTGCAAGTGCCTCCGAATCTATAAGGTGTGTTGATCCAATATTTGGTTATTTGAGGTAAATTCCCCAAAATCAGCCGAGTCAAACAGATTAGATTCCTTATCTATACATAGCCGGGTTTCGGTTACACATACATATCCGCGCGTTTTGGGTTCCAGAATGCTTGTACCACTAACGACTACATCAGAAATTTGTAGAATTCATTCAACACCATTCGGTTGCAACATTGCGATATCTTTTGCTAATTGAGAGTGTAGAATCAAACAAGCTTTCGAAGTTTAGCCCGTAAATATCGTATTCAAGCAATGAATGAAGATAGCCAGTGGGACGAGCGCGTTAGCACTGCGGGAAATAAGTATGTTCCTGAGTTTTCGTTGGTTCCATGAAGTAGTAAATACACAGCAAGCACCATAGTATATTGCAATAAAGAAAGAGAGTCAAATAATGAATTTGACCGCGATCAGGATTTACGGCAATACAGCGAATAGTAGATTGGATACTAAGAGATCTGTTACTACGACTGAACCTTGGATAGACGAAGCAACTACATATATCCCTAAAGTCACCGATACACTAAGCTATACGGATAGCTCTATGACTCCAAGCCTTCTTCATCTCACAGCACTGTTGATACTAAGAGATCTATTGATACCCGGGAGATGCAACCGTCTACAATTACCCCTTGTGGGGGCCTTGGCCAAACATATGGACCTACAGAGTTTCTCAAAACGACCATTAGCAAAGTTTTAGACTGTACTGAGACTTACAAGTCTTCAAAACCCAACAAGCTACGGCAGTAGAAACTGGATGCGACTACTATAAACCTACAGAATATGCCTCAACAATTGTGGCAATGACCTATATCGCTACGGTAACAGTTACCCATGGATTTTCATCTAGACCTACCGAAAGTCCTTGCAGGAATGGAGCCTATCAATGCGTTAGCCCAGGAAAAACCGGTGAATTTACTGTCTGTTCTAACGGCAGACTCCATGCACAGAATTGTGCCCCTGGTACTGTTTGTAAGCCATCACAACACTCAATCATCTGTAATTGGCCTTAAACAATAAGTAAAGTATTAGTGTAGTTTACGTAAATTTAACTGCGGTGGAATATTGTTCAAGTAACAAAAATAGCGTTGAGGATGTTATTTGGATGTTCTTGACAAGTGAGGCGTATAAAATGACATTATATGTTGGTATTAAAAATTTCCATGCTCTAGATCGCAAAGTTAGTCCAGCGTCAATGCTTGCTGTATCACACAGCTCTTAAATCCCTATGACGTAGTGCGAGCGGCTGAATATGCGCATTGGTATTACTATATTAATACTTCGGCTATTGTAGTATTTTGCATGGATGGATCAATGGTTTAATGGATCTGTGATCTCGCGTGCTCTGCGATCACTGATCACACTGATGATTATTTTATCCTTGTTGGGAGACACAGCCACAAAATCTCCGAAAATCGAGAACATCCAATTCTTTCTTAGAAGCCTGAACCCAACAAAAACCGCCACCGTACCTCCATTAGTTGATATGCCCATCGTGGCCTCAACAAATATACCAAACACAAGGCAGTTCCAGTTGTTATGAAATCACCAGATTAAATAGCTCAATATTCTTGAATTAACAGTATTTTCTTTTCCTTCACAATCGCCCAGATATAGGCAACGCCAAGAAATACCTATGATGGAAATCCCTCTATTTTCGGCTATAGTGTAATCAAAAACTAGAATCCTGCCTAATCGTTACTACTTGTGACACGATTTTTTACAACATGGGTTTGTGGTATGATGTCGTTCAAAGCGGTAAATACTTTCTACACAAATTTCGACAGGAAATGATTTCAGTACATGAATTACTAATGAGTTCTTTCGCTACTCCTAGTGCAAAATAGCAATTTTAATTATGATGACTGATAAGACTAAAGGCACAGTTACACGATAGGGTGTCCTATCTTTATTCGCGCCTAGAGCGCATGAAGTTCAATTGTTCAGAGAAGATATGGAGCAGTAGTGGCTTCTAACCGATAATAATATCAGCGTAACTATTCGTTTTGCGGTTGGTGTCACCGAAGCTGGATATTTAGACTCGGCAGTGAAAGTGATATTCAAATACACTGTAGTGCTGGTCAGGACAGCGTCAACTGGTAATGCATTTTGTAATCAAAGGAGTTACCGTTGCTGGGGTTGTAGCCGCCTATACGATTACTGATGGTTGCATCAAACAGTGTATTAGCAAGGTTGGGGACGAATATGTTCCCGGCTTTTCATTGGAGCAGGGTAGTAGTACATCTGCATGGAAACTACAACTCAGTCAGCCACCAGCATAAGTAATACGCCAACCTCGACATTGGCAGAAAACACAGACAGCGCCACACCCACAGAGTCAAATGAAACAGTTACCACCCCGGTGCCAACCACGGACACTACGGACACACCCATGCCAACAGAAACAACAGAGACTGGTACTCTCACTGACTCTATGGCTACTACTTCCTCGCTAGAGCCCACAACTGATTCGGAAATTTCTACTCAGTCGTCTACCGACACTATCCATACTCCTACATCAACTGAGCCCACAGACACTGCTGCACCTACGGAGCCAAGTGAGACTGTCATCAACCCGGTGCCGACCATAAGCACTTCAGACTCTTCTACATCAACCGAAACCACGAAGTCTGCCACTTTAACAGAGTCCACGGAAATCACAGAAACTGTCTAGTCCACTGATTCTGAAACTATTCCAACTCCGCCTCCAACAGACACTACTGCAGCACCAACAATAATAAAACTACGGACACTATTACCCCAACAGAGTCCATGGAGACTACTACTACTTCACCAGTGCCAACCACTGGTTCCAAAACTACGTACCTCACACCTACAGACACAACAGATACTTTAACATCAATGTGCACAGAATCTACCGAAAATTCTACATTACCAGAGTCAACTACTGATTCAGAAACTAGAACTCCGTCAATCACTGGCACTACCAATACTCCAACCACGTTATCAACTGTGATTACAGACGCTGTGATACCAACAGAACCAAGTGAAACGGCCACCGCCCCGGCACCAACCACAGATACTTTGGACTCTTCCACATCAACGATAGCTACGGAGTATTTCACACCAACTGAGTCTATGGAAACTACCTCTCCAGTGGCATCTACTGATTCAGAAACCACTCAAACTCTTTCCACCTCTGACCCTACCGTTACGACAATATCTAAAGAAATTACAGAAACTGTTGTGCCCATAGAGTCAACAGAGGCTGCTACCACATCAGTACTAACAACCGATGCAGAAACCACCCAACTATCGCCTACAACAGTCACTAAAAGAACCTCGGCATGGTCAGATACTACGGGGACTGTCACGACGACCGAGTTAACGGAGACCGCTGCTACATCGAGTGCTTTGAATTGCACTTTAACATCGACCGAAACTTCAGATACGGCCACTATTTCTGGGTCCACGGAAGATACACCAATTCCGTCAACTGCTAACACTATGGGTACTTCCACCAAATTATCAACTGACACTAAGAACACATCTGAGGCAGCCACCCCCACAGCAATGGGAACAAGTACTCTCGCATCTACTGAGTCACCAGAAACTATTGCCTCACCAATGTTATCTACCGATTCAGAAATCGCTGGCACTAACAGAGACGGGTACCGTACCAGTGCCAACAACGGATAGTACTGATGCACCCACATCACCGAACGCCATGGAGACGAGTATACCAGGTGAATCTACGAATATTACTACCTCACCAGAAACATCTATTGATTCAGGAACTGCGCAACCTCCTTGTACCTCAGGCACTACTGATATCCCAGTGTCAACAGAAACTGTCGATACTATCCCACCCACAGAGTCAATGACAACTAGTACCACATCGGGATCAATAGCCGATTCTGAAAGTACTTAAGTTTCATTAACTATAGATACTGCGGTGTCGACGCAGTGTACGGGGCTCGTCACACCAACTGAGTCAACAGAGACTACACGTGTATCCACATTCGCAACCACTCAATCTCCGTTAACTACAGACGCTATAAGCACTTCGACATCAACTGAGACCAGAGGTACTCTGACACCTATAGAATCTACCAAAGCTGATACCATATCAGAGGCAATGGGTACTACCGTAGATACTGAACAGCGCGCCGATAGCACTGAAGCTAGTGAGAGTTCAAAATGCACACAGACTGCAGACATCACTTTAGCCACGATGCCATCAGATGCAACAACCACTACTGGTACTACAGAATCTATATCAAGCACGCTCGAAGCTACCGGATGCACTTCCCAGTCTGCTGCTACAACAGCTGCCATATGTACTTTGAAACCCGCAATAACTGCTGATTCTGAAAACCGACAGATACAGTTATCGTGAAGCCTACAACTACTACTGCCGCTACATGTACATACACAACCACTGCGATCACCAATGATCAGACAACCGAGGTCACAACGACCAGATGTGTGGATCCGACGGAGTCCTCCAAGACGATATACAGCAGCCAGACCGTGGAATGCGAAAAGTCCACCGTAGGTTGTAAGCCTACCGAAACTTTTATCTCTGGGACTCGTACCACTGCTGATGAGGGAAGATGCACCGAAAATATAAGCACTACCGAGTGTATTGGTCAGATCACAAGTGTAGTGTGTGAAGGGTTTAGGCCTACCACATGTAAGCGTCCAACAGTTACAATCACTGCCACCTCGATCTCCACTGTAACCGTCACCACCGAGTCCCTCCCCGAATCCACCGAGGCCACATGTAGGCATGGAGTCTACAAGTGTGTCAACCCTGAAGAGACTGGGGAATTCACAATATGCTCACACGAGAATTGTGCTGAGGGCACAGTCTGCAGAACATCTCAAGACTCAATCATCTGTGATTGGGCATAATTCATGAATCACGCCTACTTTTGTGACTCTCGATAATCAATGCTCAATAATAATTCAATCTATATTATCAAGTGATATGTATTTCCCGGAACCAGATCGATTATCGATCGATCATAGTTGCATTAGTCCATGTGGAATGCATGAGGTGGGTTTTAAGTTGTACTTCTAGTAATCCAGGGATCTCTCCAAGCGAGTTCCCTTTTTAGGAATGATTTGGAGAATACAGGATACGGTTTTGTATATCAAATGGTGGAGCATTTCGCGACCACACAATGCTCATCGACTTAATCAAACCCCAAACACCATTAGCTTGAACTAAAATACCTAGTATTACAAGCATCCTTCGAATACTCCTGTATAAAGGCAACGTTTGGCTCGTTTCTGATGCCATTTGTCCTACTTTCGCACCCTCCCGGTAAATCGAAGTTCTTCGTGACGTAGTGGAAATATCACATAAAACTAGAAAGGAAACGCACTGGCTCTGGGTGTAGCTGACCGTTGATACACCACATGATGCAATTATGGCTATATTGATATTGGGAGTGTTCCAATGCTGAAAAGTTCTATTTTCTTGTCCACTCTTGTATGATTTAGCAGCGCGCTCAGTGATGTGAATCAAAATTCATTAACCTGATAGAAGTGGTCAGTAGCCACCAATTGACCTTAGCCAATGGATGAACGATTCCATATCGCGCTAGATTAAACCGGTTAGATTGGTGATCTCCATCTACCGTACAGTTGAATTGCCACATCCTGATACTATATGCATAGAACCAGTGTTGTAGTGATCCATTGAGCATATCTTATGTTTCTATGATGTCGAAGCCCGTATTTCCTAATTCCTTCCGGTGACCATGTTGAAAACCAACATATCTGCCCGGGTTAATAAGCCGATCGCCAGAAGAATAGATAAATTCAACTTTTCCTGTTTGGGCCATCACTCCAAATGCGTTTTCGACCATTCTATATGGAGATTTCGAGAGACGAAATAGGAAAAATAACTTGAGCGGGATAGCCGGGACACAGTTATATATGGGGGTTCGGAGAATGAGGGCTCCCATAATGCATACAATTGCCAAAGTTTTGGTTGGTCTTGCTGCCGCTAGTGTTACTGTAGCCGCGTCTAACGGCGAGAAATGCGTCAACTCGTGCATCAGCACCGTAGGGGACAAATACGTTCCCGGCTTCTCTTTGACTCCAGGAGATCCAGCGTACGAAGAAAGCCAGTCTTATTTTTGTGACAAGAATAACCCCGAAAATCTGCAGCTCAATCAAGAAATAACAAATTGCTTAATAGCAAATTGTAACCCCGCTGCAATGATGGAGTTCATAATGATGAGGCCGTTAATTTGCAACTTGGTTGAAAATCCCGACAATGCTTCAACCACAACAGAGCAGGCAACCACTACAACTGTGGATCAGGCTACTACTACCGCCGCGGTTGCTTCGTCGACCAGTACTCATACATACTCCTCTACTCCTGCGGAAAATACTCAGACTGGGGGACCTTCGATTGATAACGGGATTCCTGTCCCAACAATCTCTACTACGTCTACTCTGGGAAATGAAATCATCACAAATACTCAAACCTCCGATTTAACTTCAGCGTTCACCACCGTAGCTACAGATAATGACCACACTACAGAAGTGAGCTCTGCCACTGGAACAATGGATAGCGCCCATTCCACCCCAAGTTCCGTGGGAAACGACAGCACACAGCCTTTAATAAGTACTGAGAGCCGTACACCCACAGAAACTACAGAAAATGGACAGCCTAGTGAAAGCTCGGAAGTGGACATCGGCAGTGAAAGCACCGTTAGTATTACCACCTCCGGCACCACGGGTATAGCTCAGCCAACTAAGAGTAGTGATACTATAACAAGTGCATTGACAACAGACCATACGCACTCAAATGATAGTACAGTGGTGGAAACGACAACAGAGAGTACAGATGCCACTTCATCCACCCAAAATTCCGAAACAACAGCTACTAATGATGAAACAGATGCAGTCAATCCTACTCAAAGCATTACAACCTCTACGGTGAGTACCAACATCACGCTTACCGGAACTCATACAGCAACAGAGACCCCTAGCATTGCCCAGCCTACTGAAAGTACTGGAATCGATATATCCTCTGAGACTACTGGAAGTGATACCGTTGCTACAGGTACTGC